>BSBK01003355.1:1107500-1195494 GCA_027943335.1 Chamaecyparis obtusa | reverse complement strand
GCGTATACGTATGCATATACATATACATATACATATACATATACATATACATATACATATACATATATATATACATATATATATATATATATATATATACATATATATATATATATATACATATATATATATATATATACATATATATATATATATATATATATATATATATGTATATATATATGTATATATATATATATATATATAACATAATTATATATAACAAATACAATTAATCATTTTGCAAAGACAATTCTTAATTGATTAATTTACTGACCAACACTATATCATTAACACTTTGCCTTAACTGAAAATTGTATTTCCTTTGTTTCCTTTACCGACTAGCTTGTTGGTCTTACCAACTTGACTTTCCTTCATTACTGAATGACTTTGACAATCGTTTGAGACTTTCTAATAACTATTTACAATAAAATAACAGTTAGGATGATCAATCTCCCCATTTTCCATTAGTTTGGTATCTTTGTTAAAAACCTTCAAAGTCGTCAAAATTTTTTTCCTTAGTAAAATTATTCATGTATCCATATCTCAGTAAACTTATTACTTCCCCTGTAGTGATAATTCTTGTACACATATAATATCTATCCACATAACTCATATATTTCCCCCTTATATCTCTTTATTTATATTATCCTCATATATGTAATATCCCCTCTTTTAACAAAAATGTCAAAAATAAATAACGTATTGCTTGTCCAGTGGAGGGATCTTGAAAAAAATAGATTTGAATATGTCTTGTGCATCCTTCAGTGATGCCTTCCATGAATTATTTAGTGTCTAAAATACTATGATTTGTTCATTGATGTCATTTGTTCAACTGATCATGTTGTCCATAGCACTTACATCTGGTGTGTGTATTAAATCTTTTGCCTTTTGTACATTTTTTTATAATGATTCAATATGGAGAATAAAAAATAGTTGTAGTTCCATAATATCTATTTCTAGTCTAATTTTCTTCTTTTCTCAGATCATGTTGCACTCCCATTAAGTTCTCTATACTTTGATAGTATACTTGGAAAGAATTAGGCTCAGTAGACACTTTAATCAACTGCTCGGGCATCTCCTTCTCAACATTATTATATTGAAATAATAAAAGAATGTATTTGAACTCTTTCTCCAATTGGGTAACCAATTCAGATAGAGTTACCTTCTCTAGTGTAACTGATTGAAGTAGTTCTTCAATAACTTTATTCTCCATCTATTTTCCATGTAGTTGCATTAAGTATTGTGAAGTATCGGTAACAGGTTTTTTTACTTAGTTTACCAATTCACTTAGTTGGTTGTATATATCTCCTTTTTCATTAATGTCAACATCCAGTATAATTTCATGCAATATGTCTTTGACACTCTATAAAACATTAGTCTTATGCTTCTTTGAAAGTAACTTGTTCAGCTTTTCTCTTCAGTAAGTCTCTAAACTCGGATAGTTCTTTGGGGCTCATAGTTGAAATATCAACCTTAGGAATAATTATAGGTTGGCTTAACTCAACCTTATCCTTTTCATGCTTTCTTTTCTTCAAATTTTTCTTATCAATAGATTCCTTCTTTGCATCAGATGTAGTAGTAGTAGTATCCTTAGTTTTGTCATCTTTTTCTTCCTTTTTCTCTTCTTGTTTTTGTTCCTCCTTATTTTATTCTTTAGTTTCTTATTTCTCCTTCATTGGTTTTGTGGCCTTAGTAGGGATTACCAGCTCTTGATTCTGACCTTGCAAAATCTCGGTCTCTTTTAGTTTCCTCGGTATCCTTTGGTGTAGTTTCTTGTTCTAATTTAGTGGGGGCATCAACAACAGTTGGTACATCTTTTTTTACTTCTGAGATCAGTTCTTCAATCCTAGGAAAACTCATTATCTGTTCAATAACAAGATCTTCTTCCATTATTCTTTCCTTTTTAGAATCATTTATGTTCATTTCTTCAATTTATTTGGCCTTGGTTGCCATTATATATTCATCATCTTTTATTTCCTCAATAGGGTCTTTATCTATAATATCCTCAATGATAACTTCATATTTATCAGTTGTCAAATCAATTGGATCTAACTTCCCTATTTTCTCTTTTATCTCTTCATCAGTCGGTTGATCAAGAGAAATATTTTTCTCCAAAGATCATTAGTCTCATTTTTCACTTCTTCTAACTTATCAACCATAATTTTGAGTGCTCTTCTCTTCACTTGAAATATCTTAGAGTATTCTTGTAGTGTATCCTTGATTCCTCTTTTAGATAGGTCTAGTACATTAATAGACATGTATATTTCCCTCATTTTATTCTTATAAGCTAAGGCATACTTCCATCTAAAATCAATCTTTTGATATAGCTCATCTACTATGTTTGGGGCTACTTCATCTCATTTAGTTCTATATTTGTGTAAGGTATACAAAATAGCCTCTACAATTTTGTATTTTTATTCATCACTCCTCTTCTCATATTTCAGGTGTTTCAGTCTTGAATATCCTCCATATTTCTTAAGTATTTTGAGTGACCCATCAAGGTCTTTAAATTTTGGTGCCTGATTTTGCACAACCTTGAATTGTGAAACATCTTCAGATTTAGATTCACTAACTTGTTGCAATTTTAACTTTCTCTTAGGATTTTTCTAGTAGCATTCTTTTCCCTTGAATAAGTTTTAGTATTTTTTGATTCAATTTCTTTCATTTTCTCTATCAGTGTGGAGGAAGACCTTGTAAGTGGTCTTACACCAATTGGACTAGGGTTTTCTTTCTTCATTCTTATCTTCCTCTCCTTAACCTCTGATGGTTAAGCTACATCTTCTTTACTAGCAATACCCAATTTCTCTCATAAATTACTAATCATCCTGTTGGTTTTTCTTATGGCCTTAGGTATCACCATACTTAGTTTGATTTTATTATTAACTTCTTCAAAAGTGTCATAATGAGTTTCTCTCCTATCAAATGGTTTCTCTAATAGTCCTTTAATCTATATTGATGTTTCTTCAATGTCCATTTATGATAGGGAGACTCCTCCAAGAACTATCCTAGTTCTTCACTAAGTTTGTTTTTAGACTTCTTAGGGCTTCTTTACTCTTAGAACCCTATTACCATTAGAGGTTCACTTTTCTATGCTCCTACATCTATAGTTTCCCTACCAATTCAAATGCTCTATTCTCCCATGAACTCACAACTATGAATTCATCTATCAACCACTTGTCCCTCTTCCAATAATCTTGCAAGATACAAGGGCTCTTCTCCATGTTGTTCACACACTAAATAATTCTCCTTGACTGATTGGGACAATCATCTCTCTTGAATCTGTCATCAAGATCTCCAGAAAGTTTTTTTTTACTACTCTTCCCTAGTTGGACTATAGCCAAGCTCACCTAGGGAAAGAGAATTTCATTTTCCTACATCCCTTCTAGAAAACTAACAAAAAGATAAATAATATACAGAGTCTCCAATTTTTCTTTGTAAAATGCTGAATAGCAGAAATCAAATGGAAGCCATTATGCATAGCTTGGTTGTTCCTACGAATCCAACCAAGTAACAAGACTATATCTACATAAACCAAACAAAATGACAAAAATAGAAAAAACACACACAGTAACTAACAAAAAGAATTTTGATTAACTTCAACTGATAATTACACACATAAAAATCAACTCTACATCTATTTCACAAACTCTAGTTTCTATATCAACTAGCCCCACAACTTAAAATTTAGAGGTCTTATATTGGCCTCAAATAGGTTACAAAACAAAAAGAATAGACAAAACCAACATAACTTCTATTCTGCATACAATTTTCAAAACTCTGGCATCGGTGTATCCTATCCCAATGTTGTGATCGAGGATCAATCTAATCGATTCCCAATTTCTCCACTAGTGCCTTCTTTGTCAATGATTGACATAGCTTATCCTACTACCTTGTGTTTGATTAGTCTTCCATCCATCATCCTAGCTTGTATCAATGCCTCTATCAGGGGTCGATCTGACAAAATTGTGGCTTCTTTGCTAATCGGTCAGCCATCAAAAAGATTCACTCTAATGACACCATTTTCCATCTGTCTAACCCCTTTGTCACTCCTCTGCTAGTGTAAGTCATACCTATAAACCACATCGACATGAATCAACCTAATACCACCATCGGCTATAAATCAAAATCCAAACTCCCAATGCTAAAAGACCAAGTTGCTATGATGGTTTTATCAACGAGACTCCACCTGATGTCTTCATCAGCATACCCTACCTTGACATTCCCATCATTGATCAGTCTAATATAAAATGTACATCATTGGTCATCGATAATGTTGAGCGTCATTTTTACATGAGACAATGGCTAGGAATTTATGCGAGAAAATTCCCCTCTTGTAAGAATGATGTGAATCAATCTCAATGTTCCTTCTAGGTTGTGTCTCAACTGCTTGGATAGCTCAACTGAAGATAAATGTGAATCTGTTCACAAGGAGGCCTTTTCTAGTTTATATCTTGAAAAGGGCTGTAAAACAAACTTTAAAATACCACAATATTTCTCTTTTTGGATTTTTCAGGTCTTTAAAATGAAAGTAATGTTAATCTAATTAATGTACCATAATTGATTTGAAAAGAAAGTAAGAAGTAGGGTAATAAGAATTTGAAAGAAATTACTTAAAATAAACTAATGGACATAAACCAATATCATTTTTCTTCGTGAATTAAAGTACCAAGAAGATTAGGAAAACATACAAAACAGAGATCTGAATAAATCACAATCCCAGCCTGGTAGATGCAATCATCAATGGAAACAAACAAAGACATATGGTAAGTCAAAACTCATCAAATCATGAAGCCACCATGGATGTGCACACACTTGAGCCAATTTTATCTTCAAAGCATCGAAAAAAGAAAGATCCTCTCAATAATTTGTCACAACCAAGCAATGTAACACCATCAAACACCGAACTAAAGAATCAAAGATTCAAACCACCAAACAATCAATTGGTTCTCTAAAATAATCAAATGAGAGATTCACACATTCATAAATCTCTCAAAGGTAGCAGAAAAATCACACCATGATTGAAGCACCAAATGTATGTATTGTATTATGATAAAAATCCAACACTAATTACATTGATTTCATACAATTCATACAGTCGTGCTCTCAATTTCATAGCTAGGATTTTGGCTACATGAAACTCAAAAATAAATCTAAACTAAAGATTAAATGAAAGGAACTATCTCTAAAAATAATTGAAACTACCCTAGCATGAAATTGAACCTTGTGCACTACAAAACTTGAGCAGATCATGCATAAAATAACTCAAAAATGAAGTTGAAACTCATGCATGTTCTTCATGAAACTTGTGATATTGCACTTTATTATTTTTTATAGTTCTTCTTCGCCAAATCCATTAAAAGAGGCCATCAAATCATGCGAAAAAGACCCTCTGGAAGTGACCCTTCTGATAGAAAAAAACAAGTTGGAGAAGACTAGAGTTAAGCAGCGGTCGTGCCCCATAAATTTTGGATCAGGACCATTGCCTTGAAAAATGAAGTTCACAAAAATGTCTAAGTGTCAAAACTACTTCCAAACTTTTGGACTTTCAGACTTTAGGAGGCTGAAAATCTCATATGGCCGAAATGCCAAAAGTAGGGTCTTCAAAAATGGCTAAGTGTGGAAAATTGCTTTTCTTCTATAAAAATTTCAGCTAAGTCAAAACTGGACACCTATCAACTTGGGAGGACTTTTGAGTGAGCTTTGCAAAACCTATCCATGATCTCTTGTCCCTCCTCAAAGTTGGCTATTTGGATCCCTTTAAGGAGTTCTTGTTGTTTCTCCCAGAAGGTGAGTAGTTCAAGTACAAACCCTTTTATTTCTTCCTCCCTAGACAACATCTTCTGAATTTCTTCCTTTTGATAGAACATATGTTGGAGGTCTTCTTTTGTACTGACTCCTCCGAAGATGTCCATATACTGATTTATGATGACATTTACGAGATGCATTTTTTTTCTCATCATCTTCTTCATACAAGTCTAGGTCCAACCCTTCAAAGAACTTATGCATTTCCCTCACAAAAATTAGACCTTTATCCCTCTTCTTGTTCATCCTTTTATGCACCTTCTCAAATATGGTCAAAGCACTAGTGATACCTTGGATCCACTCCTCAAATTTATCCAATTATGACCCTTCATATACCTTAACCAAAACTTGGAAGCGTTTCTTCCTTATTACTATGAGATCCTCCAGTGCCTTTTTCCATTTCAGGATCTTTTCCTCCAAACCATCCTTTTCACTCATAATTTCAACCAAAAATGAGATTCCTTGAAGAATGCCTCTAAAAGGCCTCAAAATCTTCTTGAGAGAACCCTTTAAAAAATCCTCAAAATCAGCTTTCCAATTTGCACATGCTTCAATAAAAGAATGTGGGACGTCTTCTGATATACTTGAATCACCCCTTTTCTCCAAGATAGCCTGTAATGAGGCCTCAAGGTTATCAAGGTCAATGAGACCCACTGTGCTAAAAATGAATTTTTTTATTGCTTCATTTTGTTCCATTAATGCCTTGATCTTATCTTAATCTTTATCCATGAAGCCTAAGGCATGTTTTAGTCCTAGTGTAGCAAGGGTTTTGCTTCCTTCTCTAGTAGCCTCTCCTAGGTCTACCTCTTCCAGCACATAGTCATCTTGAGCGACCTCTGCCATAATGATAGTCATTATAGGGACATCCACCTAAGCCTTCTACTTTCTTGCTTGATCTTGTGTTACATATGAAAGGGTTCTTGCCCGAGCAATAATCTTGTTTGGTGGAATGCTCATCCCAATGTTTCCATGTCAGTATCATCATCATCATCAGTGTATAATCTTTCCCTTGGTTTAATTTCCTTGGTGAGCCAAGTGGGCTTTGAAAAAACATTAATCATCTCATAAGGTACAACTAAACTTAAAGTAGTTGACTGGTGTTCTATTTCCATTTCCTCATGGCTTTCCCCTTGTCCCTCCTTTGTTTCTTTCTCTTTCCCCATGTTTTTCTCCTCTTCTACATTTATTTGTTCTTCTTCTCCAACTTGTCCCACTGATCCATCTTGTCCTTCTGGAAGAATCTCACCAGTCACCTCTATTTCTTTCTTGGGCTCTTGATGCCCTTGTGCTACTACTTCAGTGTGAACAAGTGGTGCAATAGGATCTTCAGAAGGAATGTTCTATGTGGGAGGAGTATGAGTGGTAGTGGAAATGGGTGAAGAAATTAGTGTAGGAGGTGGAGTCAGCATTGGGACATGAAGAGGTGGAGGTTGTGGAGGCAATGGAGTGGTTAGAACCAAAGGTGGAAGTGGAGAAGTTAATGGTGTTGAATGCAGAGGCGGAGGTGGAGTTTGTTGCATAGATGGAGGTGGAGGTGGAACTTGTTCTACTATGTATTCCTTAGAAGTGACACCCATAGAAGAATCTATTCCTAACTCTGGAGCCTCCTTCTAAAATTTAGCTGCAACTTCCTCAACTAATTCCTGAGACTCTCATAGAACTTCCTCTCCCACATTGTCAAGAGGACTAGTCAAATGTGTAGGGAGGGACTCAAAAGAATAAGATTGTCTTCGTGCTGGAGTCTATTTCTTAGATTCTTGGAAACCATGAAGTCATTCAAAATCTAAGATGTCAAATTCATTATCTCTCAGAGCATCTAGACTTATCGATCAGCTCTCCTTGAGTTTCTTCTCTGAAATCTTCTTGTGGATCATCTTCCAGTACTCTTCTTCTTTTCATGGATCTCATAGATCAAGTTCTTTTGCTAAGGGGCACTTGATCCTCCTCATCTTCATTGTCCTCTAAGATGGTGTCCATCTAAGTGGGCATTGAGCCTTTATTCCTCTTGTATACATTTCATTTTATCACCCCGGTTGTCCTAGGTCTAGTTACCTTGAATTTAGGTGCCTTCTTTGGTGCACTTGGAAGTTTAGAACCACTAGAAGAAGGTGCCCCTAGAGGTGCTATGCTTCTCATCATTCTAGTTTTGGGCTTCTTATAGTGAGTGGATAAGCCATATATCCTAGTGTGCTCATGCTTGTACACCATTTTTTGCTTATGTGGTGCAACCTCTTTGAATTGTGGCATCAAAACCTTCTCCCCTTTCTTCTTCTTCTCCTTATAGAACTGAGCTTGCTATTATTTCATTGGCACTAGATCCATGGGAAAAAGATAGGCAATCCAAGCCTTAGTCACCTTGATGACATGTCTGGCCTTGAAATTTATATCATCATTCTCACCCCTATCCACCTTTGTATTCAAAATAGCCCTAGTGTATACTTTATCAACATTGTAGATAGGATCCAAGACATCCTCATAATCAGCTTCTTTCACCTTTTGTCATACTTGTATTAATAGGGAAGCCTACGCTAGCTCCAAACTAATGTGACAATAATCACGGATCTTAATTTCATAGTCATCTAGGAAGGTTATCCAATGGTCCTCAATGTGAGGCTCATGCACATAGTGTTTCCCCATTATATGGTTGTATGTCACTATGGGATTGAGCCTGGTCCTTATGAGATTATAGTTTTGTAGAGGTTTCTCATCCCACTTGAAGGCTAGTGACTTACATATCTTCATATCATGTAGAAAATGAGGGCCTATGGACATTGGGAAGTCCCAATAGTGCTTCTTCTTATGTCGGATGTGTTCGTGGGCATCTGAAAAATGTCGGGCCATGTCCAACAAGATTATCCTATTTGATGGATATATTAGCAACTTCTTAGGAGCCAAGGTTCTTCCTACTACCTGGATTTATGTGAAAGTCTTAAACTGAATGTAGAATTCCCCAAGGGCCTTTACCTTCGTAGCAGTTTCCATTGAGATTCTCTTGGCATAATCTCCTTCAATTGAGTGTATGATAGAAAACAAAAAAGCATCATTGACATTGTGAAACTCAGGACTATCCAATTCATAGTGTTCCTTCTAAACCAACTATGGGTACACTGTGAATGTCCATGCATTATGATCTCCCATAGCCTCAACCCTGACTAGTCCTGGGTATACTTCCCTTCTAGTTAATAATTACACAACATATGATGTCATGTAGAAGTGAGGATCATCCTTTACTATGGCTAACTGTTGGTCCAGGTTATCACTCAAAATAGTGGCCCAATCGAACCTCGCATGTCATTCCTTTATCTTCTCAATGAGAAAAATCATCCATGGTTCCAATTGTACAGATTTAGGAAACCCATACACCCGACTAATCATGGTGATGGCTTCTTTGATTTCCTCATGCATGTACCCTCTCCTCATGTCTATCTTTTCCAATTTGTTCCTTGATAGAGGTTTTATGAGATATTCTCTATTTACAATTTCATGAGCGAATGAAACATCTTTGTTGTACAAGTCCATTCCTTTTCCAATGGAGAAGCCAAAGAACTTATCTACGCCCTTGGGTAGATGGAAGAAATCTTTGATGTTGTTTGGCCAGAGATCCAATACCACTTTGCCCATGCTATTTTTCACCATTCTCTTGTCTGGTATGTAGTGATTTTCCAGAGTCATGATTAGGTCTGATGACAGGATAGATACCAAGTGTGCTACTACATTTACCAAAGAATAATACACTAATGAACTACAGTCCTAAGACCTCCCTACTTGTTGTCCATATTTGACCAAGTAGTCATTCCAACTAATATTCCTAATATCAGTATTTGTGATCTCAGTATGTAGGTTCCCCACCTTGGAGGGTGCATGATAACCTTTGAACTGGAACCTCATAGCTAGTGAATTGACCTTCTCTACCATTTATGCAAGGACCCAAGGGATAAAAATTAGAGATTTATCAAATTACATAAATTATGAAAGAGAAAAAGAGATAGTAATAGTTAAACCATTCAAGTTTACAATGCCAAGAAACTAATTTTGACATTTCGAATCTTTTGGGGTAGGCGACCTCCAAAAGGTTGAAAAGGTCAAAAAGACAAAGGAACTTAACCCATCCAAAGTTTTGGTGATTGGGCTTTGGGGTGTGTGAGCATGAGTTTTTGGTGATTCAGGCATGTTGGATCTTTGGTGTGTGAAAACATCAAAAATCCAAAAAGGACTTAGGAAATTCTTCATGAAGAGATCCTTTTGAGACTTTTGGACTACAAAAGTCCGAAAGTGTCTATGGCTAAACAGTGAAAAACTTGAGGTTTTAGGGTTTTGAGCTAAAAAACTAACCCAAAAATGAGTCTTCTCACAAACCTGAGGGTAAGGGGTCCAGGGGGGACAACCTTGCGACTCCAAAGTAGAACAAGACCAACCAGAACTCTCAAACCCTAGCTAAAATACTAACAAAAAAGACAAAAGAGGGAAACCAAAACCAGAAAATAATAAGAAAGAAAGAGGGAGGATGAAGACACCAACCTCAAACAAGCCGTGAGACAAAAGCCAAGAAGCAAAAAAGAAGAACCGGGAAGAAGAAAAAGTCGAGTATAAAATACCCTGAAGATCTGAAAAATGCGACTGCAAAAATTGAACAAGTGAGTCAAACAATGGTTCATCACCTTATATAGGCAACCGATGGGGGTGATGTCAGCCACCTCTGTTGATCAGCCTTTCCAGGGTCCAAGACCTCTGAAAGTCTGAAATGCCGAAAGGCCAACTCTCTTTGGAGAGTTGGTCATTTTGGTGTCGGGACCTCTGAAAGTTTGAAACCCTTGGATTTCAAAATACCCAAGGTTGATCAGACTCTTGGACCTTTTTCACTTTCGAGCCTTTGAAAGTGTGAAAGTGAAAAACACACATAAGACTAAAAGGAAACAACTAGACCTAAAGACATACAACTAAATAGACAAGCAGACAAAACACCTAGGATAAGCTATAAAGAGGGGGGGCTAAAGTTGAGAGGCTTAAAAGGGTAGCGTGGTTGTGGAACTACAACAAATAGCCCCAACAAAAGAAATGGAAACAACTTGAGTAATCCAAAGTCATTCCACCCTAAAACAATCCCATCTCATGGTGAGCCAGACACAAAGCCTTCAACCAGATTGATTATCCTATCATCATCAAGATAGAGAATATTGTTACATCCACATCTAGTGTGTGTTTATGTGTGTTCAAATTCCCAAGAATCCCTCACTGTAAGCCTGTGTTGATTATCAACCAATCATTGTTAGAACACTGTCCACCAATTTGAATTCAACCAAGACTCAATTTAACCTTGCTCTACTACCAGGAAGGCATTTATAGCCCCGGTAGAGGTTGCTAAAATCACCCTTCCCCTCCTATAGATGAGCTTTATTCAAATTTTTAAACTTCTTTGGATGGTTCTTTGACTCAACATGTGTCAAATTGAAACTGAGTTTCTTCAACCATTGTGTTTTGGATGATTTGTTTCTTCTTTTGTTCAAACTTTTGTACTTTTGGTATTCCTTTCTTCTCTTATCAGATATTGTTTATTTTTCTCTCTTTTAAGTTATTATATATTTTTTGAAACCAAGATAGAACTTAGACACTGCTACCCTAGGTTTGAGCTTTCTTCTTTGTTGACGTTGTCTTTATGCATTCCTCCCTTTTTCTTTCTTGCTCTTTTTTTAATTATTTGTTTCACTTGGGACAGGGTTCTGACTTCTGATCTCCTCTGCAACCATGGGAATTGCTTGATCCTAATCGGAATGCTATCTGAGAGGCTCATTATTTGAGATCCCTTTTAATTGTGTGTTAGTGCTAAGGATGGTTGGTTCTGATGAATCCTTTCAAGAAGTTTGAGAGGAAAAAAACCTCACTCCCAACCTTTTCATCTCGCTCGCTGCAGGACAAAACTACATCAAAGGGTTTAACAAAGGAAGACCTTTATCTCTTGCCCAGACTACCTGATGTAGACCATTAATCTCAAGAAACACCTACCCCTCAAGAATACAAAAACCAAAAGACCCAATGGAAAGACACAGATGACAAGACCCAAAAGAAAACAAAAGAAGAGACTCTAAACTACAAGAATATAAAAGGAAGATCAAAGGTCCATCAAGACCCAAAGTAGTGCTTGATAAATTGGCCGTTAATGTGAAATGGGACCAATTATCCATCGAGAGACCTAATCCTGGAAGTATTCTCTCCTAAAAATTTTGTAATCTAGTAAGGGCCTTTCCACAAATGTTGAAATTTAGTGTGGCTACCTAGTTTTTCTTTTGGTTTTTCTTTTGCTTTATCCCACATCAAAACTACATTAGAAACTCTAAAGGCCTTTATTGTTTCTCCTTTGTTAAACCAACGCTTGATGACTACTTGATGCTTGGCTACATGTTCCAAAGTTGTGGTCCTCTTTTCTTCTAGATCAAAGAAATTCATGAGGCGAATTTGCACCCAATCCTCACCTTCGACGTATTGATCCATGAATCTCAGAATTGGTATTTTTAGGTTCATTGGAAAAATGGGTTGCAGACCATAGACCAATTGGTAGGGAGAAGTCCCTAAGCCCTTTTTTATTCTTATGCAATCATTCCATAGGGCGTATTTCAACTAAGTGTGCCAATTTTGATGGTTATCATCCAGGAGACATTTGATTGTTGTGGTTAAGTTCTTGTTTGTTGATTCAAAAACCACATTCCCTTATGGATAATAATTGGATGAGAATTTGAGGATTACCTAATGCTTGAAATCCCATTGAATGAGAGATGTAGATGAGAAATAGGGAGCATTACCACATACCAGAAAGAAAGGCATACCAAACCGTGTTATGATGAATTATTCTAGGAGCTTGGTTACCACCTCTATAGTATAATTTATTAGAACTTGTGCCTCTATCCATCACATGTAGTAATCGGTTGAGTTCAAAATGTATCTATGTCCTACATAAGATGGAGAGTTAATCTTACCCATGAAATCTATCCCCCATTGGACAAATGGACATAACTCATAAACTGGTTGTAGGGGCATTGTTGGATGCCTCTGGCGTATGGAACTAGTATGATAAACATGACATGAATGCACATGTTTGTGAGTGTCCTTTACAAGGTTGGCCAATAATACTTGGATCTCAATATTTGATGGGTCATGGCTTTAGCTGACCCATGTCCAATTCCATACTTGTCATAAAACTCTGTGAGAACCTACTCAACTTTTGTTCGATCTAAACAACCTAGGTAAAGGCCATCGTAATTGCACTTGTAGATATTTCCATTTTTTAGCATATAAAAGATGCTTTTATTCTATAGAGCTCTCCTCAGGGAACCATTAAATCCTTCAAGGAAATGATTATGAAGAAAATAATAAACTATATCTTGATACCAGACATCAATGATCACTCCTTTGTTGGTGTACACTTGGTGCACTAGACCTTGCTCTATTTCTACCATCATCTTGGTGAGACCTTGACCTCTCATGAACTTCATTGGATGGATTTCAATGTGGAATTCCTAGAGTATAGCCATCCACTTCACCCTTCATTCTCCCAGCTCATTTTACATCAGGAAGGATTTGACCACGGGGTTGGGAACAGTAGCAATGACCTTACTCATGAGGATGTAGTGTCTGAACTTCTTAATAGCTTTGACCAAAGAAAAATATTTCTTGTCAAGATTTGGGTACTTAAGTTTAGTGTTTTTTAGAGGATATATCATGAAATCTATTGGTCTCTCATCCTCCCCTTCTTTCTTCTAGGTGAGGATTCCTGCACATGAATGTTCTGATGTGAAAGAGTAGACCTTGAATGACAGAAGATAATCAGGGTTGACCAGAACTGGAGCAGTACCAATGGACATCTTAATCTCTTCAAATGATTCTTTAACTAGAGTATTTCATTCAATACTAGCATCCTTTTTTAGCGTATCATTTAACGAGCGTACTATCTCTGCAAACCCACTGATGAACTTTCTGACAAAATTGATCTTTCCTAAGAAATATTTCAACTCTTTTCGGTTATTTGGGGAAACCAATTTGAGAATAGCTTGAACTCTTTTGGGGTCAATTGAAATGCTTGTTTCAAATATGATGTCTCCAAGGAGTTTACCTTGAGTCACCCCAAAGACACACTTCTTGGGATTTAATGAGATCCCATAACATCTACACCTCTTAAGAACCTTTCGTAAATCTTCAATGTGGTTCATGTGGTTTCTAAGAAAAACTATGAGATCATCCATATAAATAAAAATACACTTGTTGACCAAGCCTCTAAATGCCTCATCCATAACATGTTGGAAAGTGGCTCCTGCGTTGATCAAACCAAATGGCATACAATGATAAGAAAATGTTCCCCACTTTGTTTTTAGTCAATATTCTTCTTTTACCACATGACCTGGTTGTACCCAGAGTAACCATCAAGGAAATACATCATCTGGGAGCCATTGACCACTTGAAACACTTCATCAAGGGATGGTAATGGGTAGTTGTCCTTTTGAGAAGATCTATTCAAATTCTAAAAATCTACACAGGGCCAAACTTGTCCACTTTTCTTTCTTACTAGAATGAGATTTTTTACCCAAGTCGAGTGTCAGATAGGGAAAATAATATTTGTGTTGAGCAACTTTTGTACCTCCTTTTGGATCATGGGTCCGATCATAGGGTTCACTAGCATCTCCCTTTGGCAAAAAGGTTTAGCATCTAGATTCAAAGGGATGTTATGTATGATAACACTAGGATCATAGGTTTTCAAGTCTTTTTAACTCCAAGATATGACATCTTTGTACTTCATGAGCAGTTCTACCATCTGCTTCTTTTCTTGAGCTGTGCTGACTTTTCCAATACAAACTTCCTAGGTTCAAGCTTTCTACCCAAATTGTAGTGCTTGCAGTCATCACCTCCTACCATTGGTGTCTTCCCCCTTACATGAGCATGCTTGTCTTTGTCAAAAATCCTTTCCAGCACTACCATTCCTTTCAAAATGGAGTTAGTCTTCAAGTTTAAGATCCCTAGGTCATCTTATTCTTTTGTTTCATCTTCTTCTTCATCAATGCTTTGTCTTTCAAAGATTTTGGCATTCATGATGAACTCCAATATCTGTTGGTCATCTTGGAATACTGGAAGTTCTTGATATTATCTAGGACGGCTGGCACGACCACCAATTCAATGGATAATTTCTAAAGTTTGGACTTTCTAGTGGTTGTAAGGATCTTTCCGACACTGCCAAAGCATCAGCAACAACAATCCTTCTCCTTGGGAGACTTCAAATATTAAAAGCTTCAAAATATTTGATTAAGTCCCAGCTGCAGTTATGGTAAGATGATAAATGCTTATCAGTGCATGAATATTGGTTCCAAATATGTCAGACTATTAATTGTAAGTCTCCTTCTACAACTAAAGCTTTCACCTTCTTCTCATGTTCCATGAGGAGACCCTGAACTAGACCCTCATACTTGACAATGTCATTCACACAGTAGAATTATAGTGTATAGGCAACATAGTATGAACCCCCATAGGGATTAACCAATTTGATCCCAGCCCCTGCTCCCATTTTACATTTGGATTGTTAAACCAAAGTTTCCACACAAGGTGGTTCTTGTGGTAAGATGATTTAGCTTGGGGTTCTAACACAATTCTACGCATAGATGCGTTGTTTTGGGGATCATTGATAATTTTGGGTGGTGATGGTCTCCCTTTACTTGGGACCTCCATGTTCTCTTCATTTGAGTGTTCCCTTCTGGAGAGGGGGACCCATTTCATCTTTTTCTTCACTTTTACATCGTGCTAGACTTCATGACAAGGGGGCAGGCAACCGTCATTGGAAGAGCTCCATTCCTCATGTATAGGGCATTCAGTTGCAAGGTCTTGAGGTTTCTCATAAAGGGGAGGTATGTCATCACCTGAATGTTTTGTTTTCTATTTTGTAAGTTTAGGCATGTAAAACATTTGGCCCATTACTTGAATCATCGCATCCTGGCAATCTTGGCATTCAAACTCCAAATGATTTGTCTGGTGCAGGAAAAAATATCTTGGAAGCATCAACATGTTTGGGTTAGCATCTTGACCAAGATAATTCATTTTTTTCATCATATTTCCCATAAATTTAGTGAGGATCTTCTCAGGAATCTGAGTGTGCACAAAACCTTGTATAGGGTTATTGTTTGGATTTTCCTCTTCTTTGATGTGAAACATTATAACCTTATTGAATCAATACACCCCCAGATTAGCTTGTGAGAATTGGACTTCATTTGGAGAATTGTATTTGGTAATCATCTATCTGAGTTTGGGTTCTACATCAATCTTAATTTGGTTATTGAGTCCTTTCCATGGTATCAAAAGTTGAGTGAAGTCTGTGGAGAGCCAACCTCTTAAAGATCTGGTCCACTCTCTATTAAGTAACATGTCGTATGTCTCTGGGATTTCCACAATATGTATGTCAATGAAATCTTGGATCCTGGGGTTAGTAGTTAGCTATATGCATGTATCTTTGAGGACTCCAATTACTTTGACCTCCATTTTGTACATTTGGATCACAACCCCGTTGGTTGGTTGAGGGTTCACCTTGAGCTTTTAGCATATGGATAATCACATGATGTTATAGGATGCCCTTGAGTTAATTAGGCAGTTGTGTAGGTTCTTTCCAAAAATCTTAAGTCTAAGAAATAATGGGGGTACTTCTACCCTATCTTTGAACATGGTTGGCATTTCCTTGACTGCATTTACATTGGATAAATTTCTAGCATTAATGCTGGACGGGACTGATTTGAAATGATCTAGTGATTTTAGGAGAGCTTCCCTCTACAAAGGATAACTTTGCAAAATGTTGTACATTGACATATTGGCTTTAAGTCTCTATAGTTCTTCCAATGTGCTATACTTTCAAGTTTCCCAGATTGGATTCTTTAGCATAGTGGGATGATGTTGCATTTTTGGGGCAAAGGTGGCACTGGGACCTCTAGGAGGTGTAGGATTATTGCTAGCCCATGGGTCAGGTGGAGTGGGATGCATTCCTAGGGGAATACCATTAGTTGGAGGTTCTCTTCTTCTTCTTAGATTATATTTAATTCTATTGTTATTTTGACAAGCATGGATCTCAAAGTACTCAAGTTGACTTTTTTGATTGAAAGGGAAGACAAATTCCTCTTTAGTGTTGTTGCCCATAGGACCTCCCTCTGTGACCAATTCATAAGAATCGAAGACCATGGCACTGAAATGAGTCTAGGAGTTATCAGGATCCTGACTCTGTTGATTTTAAAAATCGGATAAGTTGAAGGCATTGGCATTGTCAGAGGGTATGCTACCATTATTAGGGTGTGTGTACCATGTTTTATTTGTTCATTGTTGATTGAACTATTTTTCTTGAGGAAAATTCCCATAATGTCCATTGTTATTATTATTGTTATTGTAACTATCATAATTATGATTTTGATTCTGAGAATAGGTGTTTGGGGCACCATCTTCCCATTGGTAGTTTCCATAGTTCTGAGGTAGATTGAGCTTCATTCTCATGATCTCACCTGTTAACTAGGATAATGTATTTTTCATGGCATCCAACTCATTCACTAAAGCATGGTTTGGCTCATTTGGGACAGCAAAATTTTTTTCACACATGGCTGACTTATGTGCATCATACCCTAGGTATGTGACAGCAAGTGGTGGGGCAACAGTGTATGGATCTGACACTAGATTGAGCCTTGGGGTGTGTTGTACCAGGAGCTGATTATTTGTTGTGCATGGACCAATCATGGTAGCATTCCCTAATGGTGGCGAAATACCATAGTTTCCACCTTCTTGTGGATTTATTTATTGGGTAAATGTGATAGCTTAGTTGCACACATTTTCCAAAGTGTCTATGTCACCTTGGGGCAGCCTCTTCAAGAATATAAACGTTAATGTATCCAAGGCTCATAGGTACACTTTTATAGCAGCCCCAACTAGTACAGTATAAGGAGCCTCTAACTTTTGGTACATCTTATGTAAATGGTGATTGAACATAGCAATTGGTTCATTATGGTCATTTCTTACCGATATGAACTGGTGGTGAAGATTAAGCAGATACACATATAACTTGAATTGATTTAGGAACTTTGTTTCAAATTCCCCCCATGTGGTGATGGATCCTTGTGGCAAGTTTAAATACCAGTTGTATGCAAATTCTCCCAATGTGTAAGGGAAAAGGTAGCACATGATGTCTTGATGAGCAATCTCTTTGTGATTGCATAATTCTTTGAATGCATGAATGTGTTCATCCACTATCTTGGATTCTCCATAGATGAAACATGGACAAAATTTCTCAAGATTCTTGGGTAGCTCATGGAGCTATCCTTGTAGATCCAATGGAGAGCTTTAAGCATTTGTGAAGAAATCCATTGGAGCTAGTGGTAGAGTAGTAGCAGGTGGAGCAGCAATGTGTGGAAATGGAGGAAGATTAGGCTAATGTGAAACATCTTCTACTTTCTTTGCTTTATTACTGCGAGGTCTGTGAACTTCTATGAGTTCTAGGAATTCCCCTTTGTTGGGTGAGGATCTGAGGACTCATTCAAACCTTTCAAAATAGAATGATACAATGTTCCTGGGTCTCCCTTTTGAGGGCCCTCCTTCTAGCACCACTTCTATTGAGTGTCATTTTTACATGAGACAAGGACTAGGAATTTATGTGAGAAAATTCACCTCTTGGAAGAATGATGTGAATCAATCACAAGGTTCCTTTTGGGTTGGGTATCAACTACTTGTATAGCTCAACTGAAGATAAATGTGAATCTATTCATAAGGAGGCCTTTTTTGGTTTGTATCTCCAAAATGGCAGCAAAACAAACTTTAAAATACTGCAATATTTCTCTTTTTGTATTTTTAGATCTTTAAAATGAAAGCAATGTTAATCTAATTAATCTATCGTAATTGATTTGCAAAGAAAGAAAGAAGTAGGGTAATGAGAATTTGAAAGAAATTGCTAAAAAGAAACTATTAGACATAAACCAATATCACGTTGATTCACAAATTAAAGTACCAAGAAGATTAGGAAAACCCACAAAATAGAGATCTGAATAAATGACAATCCCAACCAAGAAAATGCAATCATCAATGGAAAAAATGCAGACGTATGGTAAGTCAAAACCCATCAAATCATGAATCCACCATGGATGTGTGTACACATGAGACAATTTTATCTTCAAATCACCAAAAAAAGAAAGATCCTCTCAATAATTCGTCACAACAAAGCAATGTAACACCAGCAAACACTGAACTAAAGAATCACATATTCAAACCACCACACAATCAATTGGTTCTCTAAAATAAACAAATGAGCAATTCACATGTTCATAAATCTCACAAAGGTAGCAAAAAAATCATAGCATGATTGAAGCACCAATTGCATGTATTGTATTATGATAAAAATTTGACCCTAATTACATTGAATTCGTACAATTTATAGATTTGTGCTCTCAATTTTGTAGCTAGGGTCTCAGCTGCATGAAAATCAAAAATAAATATAAACTAAAGATTACATGAAAGGAACTATGTCTAAAACTAATTGAAACTAACCTAGCATTGAATTGAACCTCGTGCATTACAAAACTTGAGTAGATCATGCATAAAATAACTAAAAAATAAAGGTGAAACTCCTGCATGTTCTTCATGAAACTCATGCTCTTACACTTTATTATTTGTTATAGTTCTTCTTTGTCAACTCTACTGAAAGAGGCCCTCAAATCATGCAAGAGACCCTCTAGAATTGACCCTTCTAATAGAAAAAATAAGTTGGAGAAGATTGGAGTTAAGAGGCGGTCATGCCCCAGAAATTTTGGATCAGGACCGTTGCCCCAAAAAATGAAGTTCACAAAAATTTCTAAGTGTCATAACTACTTCCAACCTTTTGGACTTTTGGACTTTCGGAGGCCAAAAATCTCATAGGGTAGAAATGCTGAAAATCAGGGTCTTAAAAAATGGCTAAGTGTGGAAAACTGCTTTTTTTCTATACAAATTTTGGCTAAGTCAAAACTAGACTATTATCAACTTGGGAGGACTTCTAGGTGCACTTTGTGAAACCTATCCAAAATCTCTTGTACCTCCTTAAAGTCAGCCATTTGGATCCCTTTAAGGATTTCTTGTTGTTTCTCCCAGAAGGTGACTAGTTCAACTGCAAACCCTTTTATTTCTTCCTCACTAGACAACATCTTCTGAATTTCTTCCTTTTGATAAAACATCAGCTGGAGGTCTTCTTTTGTACTGACTCCTCCGATGATGTCTAGATACTAATTTATGATGACATTTATGGGATGCATTTTTTTCTCATCATCTTCTTCATACAAGTCCAAGTCCAATGCTTCAAAGAACTTATGCATTTCCCTCACAAAAAGTAGACCTTTATCCATCTTCTTGTTCATCCTTTTTAGCACCTTCTCAACAATGGTCAATGCACTAGTTAGACCTTGGATCCACTCCTCAAATTTATCAAGTTTTGACCCTTCATATACCTCAACCAAAACTTGGAAGTGCTTCGTCCTTATTACTATGAAATCCTCCAATGGCTTTTTCCATTTCATGATCTTTTCCTCCAAACCATCCTTTTCGCTCATAATTTCAACCAAAAATGAGATTCCTTGAAGAATACCTCTAAAAGGCCTCAGAATATTCTTGAGAGAACCCTTTACAAACTCCTCAAAATAAGATTTCCAATATGTACATGCCTTAACAAAAGAATGTGGGACATATGCCGGTATACTTGAATCACCCCTTTTCTCCAAAATAGCCTGTAATGAGGCCTTAGGGTTATCAGGGCCAATGGGACCCATTGTCTTAAAAATAAATTTCTTCATTGCTTCATTTTGTTCCATTAATGCCTTGATCTTCTCTTCATCTTTATCCATGAAGCCTAAGGCATGTTTCAGTCCTAGTGTAGCCAGGGTTTTTCTTCCTTCTCTATTAAGCTCCCCTAGGTCTACCTCTTCCAGCACATAGTCATCTAGAGTGACCTCTTCAATATGGGTACTCATTATAGGGACATCCATCTAAGCCTTCCACCTACCTACTTGATCTTGTGTTACATCTGAAAGGGTTCTTGCCCGAGCACTAGATCCTGTTCAGTGGAATGCTCGTCCCAACATTGCCATGTCAGTATCATCATCATTAGTGTATACTCTTGCCCTTGGTTGAATTTCCTCGGTGAACTAAGTGGGCTTTGAAAATTCCTTAAACTTTAAGTAGTAGCATGGGCTCATAGGGTGCAACTAAACTTTAAGTAGTAGCTTAGTTTTCTATTTCCATTTCCTCATGGTTTTCCTCTTGTCCCTCCTTTGTTTCTTTCTCTTTCACCATGTTTTTCTCCTTTTCTACATTCATCTTTTCTTCTTCTCCAACCTCTTCCTCTAATCCATCTTGTCCTTCTGGAAGAATCTCACCAACCACCTATGTTTCTTTCTTAGGCTCTTGAGGCCCTTGTGCTACTACTTCAGTGTGAACAAGTGGTGGAATAGGAGCTTGGGAAGGAATGTTCTACATGGGAGGAGTAGGAGAAGTAGGGGGAGTGGGTGAAGGCATTAGTGGAGGAGGTGAAGTTAGGATTGGGACATTAAAAGGTGGAGGTTGTGGAGGCAATGGAGTGGTTTGAACCAAACGTGGAAGTGGAGAAGTTAATAGTGTTGAACACAGAGGTGGAGGTGGAGTTTATTGCATAGGTGGAGGCGGAGGTGGAACTGAATGTGAAATTGAGGGAACTTGTGCTGCTATGTCTTCCTCAAAAGTGACACCCATAGAAGCATATATTCTTGACTCTGGAGCCTCTTTCTGAACCTCAACTACAACCTCATCAACTGATTCCTGATACTTTCACAGAACTTCCTCTTCCACATTGTCAAGAGGACTAGTGAACTGTGTAGGGAGGGACTCAAAAGAATAAGGTTGTCCTAGAGCTAGATTCTATTATGTTATCTCTATTGAGAATTCAAGGTTGTCATTAGTATCAAAGGTTTGTAAAGATATCAGTCAGTCACTTATATTGAGCTAATTGGTAACTAGAAGTAAGACAAACTAGTTGGTAAAGCTTACACACCAAGCATTAGACAATTTATCGAGCACTAGCTGACACTGACACCAATAGATAGTAAACATCAAGCGTCATAGTATACACCGAGTAGTTTATATAGTGTTTACCAAGCATCACAGGAAATGACATAGTAATCTAAAATGGCACATTCTTCTATGCAAACGGTTACAATAGATCAAAAAATGTTTTACCAAGATTGAGGAATATTTAATGGTATGATATTCATTAAATGCAAAGTATATCTTATGTAATAGTCTTATCTAGGTCATTTTTGTACACCATAGATCTTAGGGTTATGACTATGTTGTGTAACCTAATTTTGTTAAAGCGAAAAAAAGAAGATTTCTATATAAATGTATGTTTACATCATTTTTGGTGTGAACTGATGCAAGAATAGATAGATGAATCAAGGATAAATTGAAGCATTTACCTAACTTCAAGTCTATTAGTTAACAGAGTGGATTGCAGAGGATATTAGATTAAGAAGAATCAGAAAAAGCTACCGAGCAGATTTAGAGAAGAGATTCATCACAATCAAGGTGATATTTTGTTAGACCTTATAGATCTATATCAAACAATTGAATTTTCAACTAGCGGATAATTGCCTATTGCTTTCTAACAATTTTAATAGAGTTTTGGATAAAATCTCTTAATAGAGTAGACTTAACAGTCTTATGTAAATCTCTTAACCGAGTGCACACTTCATTAGTATTGTTAAAATCCTATAATAGGGTAGATCTATCTAATCTAATATGTTAATACTAATAGGGTAAGATCACCAGAAGTGATCAAAACTTGTAGCCTTAATAGGCAAACCTTTTCTATCTGCAACAGTGAAGAATTTGTGGGTGTCATCCTCACCATAGTTTTTACCTTTTAACAAGGGTTTTTGCATTACCAAAATACTTGTGTTATGTGATTTCTATTTGATTTCATGTTATTTACTTTCATAAGTTAAATAAATGATTGATTCATGCAATTAGATACAAGCTATTTTGCAAAGGAGATCACTGTTTATAGTCATAGATCTGAAAGGTTTACAAGTAAAGTTTTTGAAGGCACTGATTCACCCCTCCCCTCTCAGTACCTATCTCTCCTAATTCCAATAATTGGTATCAGAGCATAGTTCTCTTGTTGAATAGTTTAACCACTGAAGGGTAAAGATCTAAGCCATGGAGAGATATAAGCTTGATAAGACTATTGAGAATTAGAAGATACAAATTCAGATGTTTATTGAACAATACAAGCAAGCCAAGGAAGGACTAGAGAAATTGCTAGTTGAAAGCAAGAACCTAGCTATTCTACAAAATGAGATTGGTTACCATGAGGAATCTATTGATGAAATGTTCGAGCATATTGGATCTAGTTTTGGAAGCATTTCTGATGGATCTAAAAATATAATCACTGATTTATCTAAAAAGAATCAACATTTAACTGATCAAGTGAAAGCACTACAAATTAGTCAAGAATCTCAGATGGTGAGAATGGTAGAAACAATGAACAATGCTAGACAAGCTGAACAATCAACATTTAACTGATCAAGTGAAAGCACTACAAATTAGTCAAGAATCTCAGATGGTGAGAATGGTAGAAACAATGAACAATGCTAGACAAGCTGAACAAGAAAGGAATTTGGCTATTGATGATTGAAGACAAATGACTGAACAACTTCAAGCTAAAGAGAATGAAATATAGAGACTCATTGATCATCACTTCCAACTATCAAATCAAATGATGACTGTGAATCAAGAAGTAAACTGAGTGAATGGAGAATTGTCAAGAAGACTGAAAGATATTGCAAGACTTGGAGAGGAGAATGAGAAGTTGGGGAATGAAGTGAAAAATCAATAGCAACATAATGAAATGAAGAAATTGGCTGAGGATAATTCTAAGAAGATTGATGACTTTCTGACTAATCAAAGGAGATTTGGGAGTAAAGCTGGTATAGGCTACACCAGTGAAGGAGAATCATCACAACAAGATGAACAAGTCAACAACAATCAAAATCAGAAACCTAAAGCTTTGGCATGTTATCACTATGGCAAACTAGGACATACATCTAATGTGTGTAGAAGAAAAGCACAAGGTAAACCTCCTATCACTCCTAAGTTTAATGGATATTGTTATTACTATGGTAAGTTTGGACATCCAGCTTATGAGTGTAGAGCTAAATAGAATGATATTGCAAACAATACCACTATGGAGAAAATATGCTATACTTGTAATAAACATGGACAACTACATGAGAGTGTAAGGCTAAGATGAAACAAGTATGGACTCATAAGCAAAAAACACAGTGAAAGCCTTATCAGCTGAAGAGACAAGGTAATTCTTATGTTTGGGATTATAACACTTGGACTAACTATGCTACTTGTGGTAGATATGGACACATTGCAGCAAATTGTTATAGAAAGAGTCGGATTGGACAATCAAGAAGTTGGACAAGTGCTAGAATGGCATGTATGCACTATCATAGAGTCGGTCATTTAAGCAAGAATTATAGAGACCAAGCACCAGATGAAAACCATGTATTTGAGAGTGGATATACTATTGTAGATATCATGAAGTTAAGAAATATAATGTGGAATAAGGCATCTAATGAGAATGTTGAGTCAAGTAATGCTATCGGTGAAACCTCATCCACTAGATTGGGTGACATCGGTACCTCCGCTTAAGGTGATATAGGTATGTATGGAACTGACATTTCAAAATGATCACATTTTACATATAGTTCCTTATATATGATGTACAAATACCAAATCTAGATGAATAAAGATCCATTATAGTTTATGTGTTATGAGCTAACAATTTTATATAGTTGGTAAAAGAGAGACCAAGAGTTGGTTACCTGTCGGTAATCACTATACAAGGTTAACCGGACAACAGTGCAAATTGATGAAGAAATCCTATCTTAACCGAGTGGATAGAATTTTTAGTTATCACCAAGATGACAACTATCTCATACTGAAAGTTAGGTCAAGCATTTATTACATGAAAGTTTGAGTGGGAATATTGAAAAGTCTATAAATACATGAGAAACGGAGTTAATTTTTTCATTGTGATTTTGAAGAGCGAAGATTTCACAGAGAAGAGTTTGAGCTAAAAGATTTTCAGAAGAATTCAAGGCTAATGTAGATCGAACCGACAACACTCTTTGATGATTCTGAGTAATTTTATTTTCTACCGAACACTTTATTTACCTGCTACTAGGCAAAACCCTAAATCAATTTATGGCATCTACATCATCCTCTAGCAAATCACAAAGTGTCGAGGAAGAAGTTAATCTAATTGTAAGGGCAAATTTCAATGAACCTAAGTTCAAGCCACATCCCAAGGTCGCAGCACAAATGGATTTAATGGGCACTTTCTCAAGCATACCAGATAGGGTTTTATTAAAATAAGATGTAAGAGCGTATATTCATTGAAAAATTGGAGAAGTAGGAGACTTTGAAATTATTGCAGCACATTCATTAGTTTATGGTATGGATGGAAATTTGAAACCAGAATACAAGAAGATTATGGAATCAGGGTTATCGTGTATCATATACTATCCACAATCATTTAAGACCGACTGGATCAGAATTTTATTAAGTAGATATCACAATGGAAAATTTTAGCTGGATAAACTGATAGAGGTCACTAAGAAAATGATAAGTAGGGTTACTGGGCTCCCTACAACCGACAAGGCAAAATCCTTCCATAGTTCATCACGATTGAATGTTGAGAAGAACACTAGAGCACAATGGGATGGTTGGGCACTGAAGATTTCAACAATTAGAGACCCAAAAGTTAAGTTCGCAACACATGTAATCGGGTATAAGATATTTCAATCGAGCAGACTCAATAGTGTACCCTGTAGTGTAGTAGACATAGCATACAAAATTATGGAGAAAGGTCACCAGGTTGATCTTGCTGAGGTACTATTACATCAACTATAGGAAAACATGAAAACAATAAGGTCAAAGAAGTCAAACACATTTAAGTTTGGATCGGTACTTGTGTGTATATTTTTCTTCATACAAAATTTTGTACCTGGTGTCGGTAAAATGAACTGGACAACAAATATACCTATAACTACATAGATTACCGAGATGATAAATAAGTTAGGAAATCATCTAAATACAGTATTTGATGCATACTTCAAATAATTTTAGACTAAAATGCATCAAAGGAGTAGAATTCCAAGGGAATTAGTTGAAAAGTTTGAGATGGACATTTGTTTTGTAGTCGACACAGATCATTCAATGATAAAAGTAGTTGAACCTAGAGTAAAATGGTTGGCACCGATGGGTTATGAAATGAACCATGATTTCACATTGAAATATATTAATGCACTTCTTGCATTACCAAAAGACCCCATTGCCACTAGGTTCAGAACATATGAGGAGGCCAAATCTAGAATAACTACAGGCATAGAGATCGGCAAAATGTGTAGAAAGGCAAAGTAGATGAGAAAAGATCTTAAAAGATGAGAAAAGATCTTACTGCTAGATATGGAAATGTATCCAAAACACCTAATGAGACACTGGTTGAACAGGCAACTGAAGGTCAAATAATGTTATCTAACAAGCCATATGATAGTGAGGAAATCAAGTCTGACGAAGGAAAAGATCCCACACTAATTCCTCCACCTAAAGTTCCTATGAAGAAGCAGTTACTGGTACAAGAAGGTATGAGGAAAAGATCATCAACTACAACTTTACCACTCGAGTAGAAAGAAGTAGAGAAGGTAATAAAACATAAGGAAGCTACACCAACTAAGACTTATGCAAATAAAGGATCCAAGGTTGTAGTTGAAGCACTGAAGTAAAGGAGAAGACTGATAAGAGGAAGAGAAGACCTTGAAGATACTAAAATTGAAGATGACTCAAATCAATTCAAGGTGGTCAGGAACAAGGTAAGGTCCATAGATGAGTTCATTGAAGAAATTATTGAGAATGAAGACCTTACTGATCCGAAAATAGGCAGATTTGACAAGATGTCAAATGAGGATCAAACCAAGATGGAAGAGGTAGTCATCCAAATGATGATAAAATTCAAAAGAGTACCATTGGAATTTTCTTGTTCATTACCAAAGGAGTTGGATGATAGGATCAATTAGAAATGGGGCTATGCACTTGAAACTAAGAAAAGAAAGAGAGAAAGATCTCTAGTTTGGGTTGCTCCACATCTAAGCCTAGTAGAAATTGATGAACTCATGGCTAATCATCAACATAGATTTTCTATAAAGAACTAAGCCAGGATGATACTGGATGAGAATGTGGTAGATGTAGAGGAGACTGGTGATGCCCTATGGAGAGCAATCATTAAAGAAAAATAACAAGCTGAGAAAAAAGCATACTTAAATTTGTCTAAGAAGAGACAAAATTCCAAAGGTAAAGGTATCTATATTGATGATGGCACAACAGAGAAGTCAAAGGATTCTGGTATATCAGTTATCAAGGTAATTGATATCACTGAGAAAAAGGAGGAAATAAGTATCTCACAGGATGCACCAGATAAAGTAGAAATTCAAATGAAGAAGAAAACCAATGCCAATGTACTCATTAAGGACATCATAAATGGTGATCCTGATGACAAGGATGATGAGGATTTAAGTATAGCACCCCTAAACACTCAAGATGAAGAACAAGTTAGAGAGTGTGGATTTACATCACTACCAGGTGAGCTTCCTGTACTTGCAGAAGTAGTGGAAATTCTTTCACAGGAACAACCCAACGGCTCAGACCCTGAGAAAAACAAAGACATCATAGGGGAACAAGACATTGAGAAACTTGCAGAGATAGATGAGCCTAAACAAATAGAGGCACCTTCCACTAAGACAAAGGTAACATAAGAAACAAAGGAAACTAAGGCAATCCCATCTGACACCACACCCGAGGCTCCAACACTATCAACTGAGACAATAGCTACCGAGGAGAAAGAGAAGTAAGAAATTCTGTCAATCAGGAAGGATACTCCAAGGACTGGAGACAAGTCTCTTGTTGTAACTGAGAAGAAATCACTGTTAATATTGGAGAAGAAGAAGAAAAAGAAAGGAAAAGGATCGGTCACCCTAGATGGAGTGACAATTATTCCTGAGTGTGACCCAAGGACCCTGAGCCCCGAGGAACTAAGTAAATATGGGGAACTATATCAAAGAAAGGCAACATAAGAGAAGTTGAACCAAGAAACAAAACAAAAATAAATCTTAACAAATGTGAGGGATATCTTACAACAAGTAGTACCTAAGGTGAATATTGATGAAGATACTCCCATCATAGATCAAATTGCCATATTGATAAAGAAGATCAATGCCCGGGATACTGTTGTAGACAAATAGATTGAAGAAAGGGTAGAGTCAAGGATACAAAATAAACTAGTAGAGAAAATAAGCCAAGAAGTGGCAATAAACAAGGTTAAATTATCTGAGCTAATAACTGAGATCAAATCTATCACCGAATTAATTTGTCAGTTTTTACTAAAGCTTTGTACTGTAGACACCTTCACTGTTGTAGTCAGTGAAAAGATAAAAGGACTGCAAGCAGAAATCAAAGTCAGTACAAATGTAGCTATAATTGAGTCAAATGCTTTCCCTAATCACATTCACTAAGTTCAGGAACTCTGATGGTTAATAGTAGAGTTAAAGAAACAAGAAGAGCACACAATAGATCAGGTCACTAAGTTACAAATAGAACTCTTGCCATACTTGAAAATTTTTGAGGCACACATTGTCAAAGCAGAGAAACTTGTTGCAACACCTAAGATTTCGGTGTTGGAGAAGATATTTGACATGCATGCACAAGTTGGTCTTGAGCATATTACTCTCACCAACTTGAAAGATGCATGGGAAAACCTCTTGGAGTCAGTAAAGAAAACCCACCAACATATTTTTGACAAGATGTGAGTATACTACTTAATTTTTTTTGTATTTGGCATTACTATCAAAAAGGGGGAAAGAAATGTATATTATGTCATATGCCAAATAAGTACACTTATGCTACGTATACTACATATTACTGGGAGCATGCATCGAGGGGGAGTACTTTAGAAATTTTGATAACTATATGTATATGGCGGAGATATAAGGTATCTATAGAAAATTTTGTCTATATACATTCAAATTTTTTATACTAATGCCAAAGGGGGAGATTTTTATCTCTATTGAGCATTCAAGGTTGTCATTAGTATCAAAGGTTTGTAAAGATATCGATCGGTCACTTATATTGAGCTAATCAGTAACTAGAAGCAAGATAGACTAGTCGGTAAAGCTTACACACTAAGCACCAAATAGTTTACCGAGCACTAGCAGACACCGACACTGACAAATAGTAAACACTGAGTGTTGCAGTATACACCAAGCAGTTTATACAATGTTTATCAAGGATCATAGGAAACAACATAGTAATCTAAAATGGCACATTCTTCTATGCAAATAGTTACAACAGATCAAAAAATGTTTTACCAAGATTGAGGAATATTTAATGTTATGATATTCATTAAGTGCAATGTATATCTTATGTAATAGTCTGATCTAGGTCATTTCTATACACTGTAGATCTTAGGGTTATGACTATGTTGTGTAACCTAATTTTGTTAAAGTGGAAAAAGTAGATCGCTATATAAATGTATGTTTACATCATTTTTGGTGTGAACTGATGCAAGAATAGATAAATGAATCAAGGAGAACTTGAAGCATTTTCCTAACTTCAAGACTATCAGTTAACAGAGCAGATTGCAGAGGATATCAGATTAAGAAGAATCAAAAAAGGCTACCGAGCAGATTCAAAGTAGAGATTCATCACAATCAAGGTGATATTTTGTCATAACTTATAGATCTGTATCAAACAATTGAGTTGTCAACTAGAAAATAATTGCCTATTGCTTTCTAACTATTTTAATAGAGTTTTGGATAAAATCTCTTAACAGTATTATGTAAATCTCTTAACTGAGTGCATGCTTCATTAGTGTTGTTAAAATCCTATAACTAGGTAGATCTAGCTGATCTAATATGTTACTCCTAATAGGGTAAGAACACCAGAAGTGATCAAAACTTGTAGCCCTAACAGGCAAACATTTTCTACCTACAGTAGTGAAGAATTTGTGGGTGTCATCCTCACCGTAGTTTTTACCTTCTAACAAGGTTTCTACATTACCAAAATACTTGTGTTATGTGATTTCTATTTGATTTCATGTTATTTAATTTCATAAGTTAAATGAATGATTGATTCATGCAATCAGATAGAAGCTATTTTGCAAAGGTTATCACTGTTTATAGTCATAGATCTGAAAGTTTTACAAGTAAAGTTTTTGAAGGTGCTGACTCACCCCTCCCCTCTCAATACCTATCTCTCCTAATTCCAACATGTTGCTCAGATTCTTGGAAATTGTGAAGTCCTCCAAAATCTGAGATGTCAAATTCATCATCCCCAGAGCATCTAGTCTTATCATCTCTCCTTGAGTTTCTCCTCCAGCATCTTCTTGTTGATCATCTTCCTGTACTCTTCTTCTTTTCAAGAATCCTATAGACAAGGTTCTTTTGCTGAGGGGCACTTGATCCTCCTCATCTTCATCATCCTCTAAGAAGGTGTCCATCTGAGTGGGCATTGAGCCTTTCTTCCTCTTCTATATATTTCCTTTTATCACCTTGGCCAGCCTAGGTCCAATTACCTTCAATTTAGGTACCTTCTTTGGTGCACCTGGAGGTTCAAAACCACTAGAAGAAGGTGCACCCAGAGGTGCTATGCTCCCTTCATTCTAGTATTGGGCTTCTTAGAGTGTGTGGATGAGCCATATGCCATAGGGCACTCATGCCTATACACCATCTCTAGCTTATGTGGTGCAGCTTCTTTGAATTGTGACATCATCACATTCACCCCTTTCTTCTTCTTCTCCTTAGAGGGCTGAGCTGGCTATTGTTTCATTGGCACTAGATCCATGGGAAAAGGATGGGAAATCCAAGCCTTCATTATATTAATGATGTGTCTAGAATTGAAATTTATATCATCATTCTCATCCCTATCCACCTCTGCATTCAAAATAGCCCTGGTGTATGCTTTATCCACATTGTAGATAGGATCCAAGACATCCTCAAAATTAGGTTCATTCACCTTCCTTGATACTTGTATTAATAGGGGAGCCTGCGCTAGCTCCAAACTCATTCGATAGTAATCACAAAACCTAACTTCATAGTCATCTAGGCAATTTATCCAATGGTCCTTAATGTGAGTCTCATGCACATAGTGTTTCTCCATTATATGGCTATATGTCCCTATGGGATTGAACTTGGTCCTTATGAGATTTTAGTTTTGCAGAGGGTGCTCATCCCACTCGAAGGTTAGTGACTTGCGTATCTTCATATCTTGTAGAAAATGAGGGCCTATAGACATTGGGAAGTCCCAATAGTGCTTCTTCTTATGCCCAATGTGTTCATGGGCATTTGATAATTGTCGAGCCATCCCCAACAAGATTATCATATCTTAAGGATATCTTGGCAACTTCTTAGGAGTCAGGGTACTTCTAGCTACTCAAATGTATGTGAAAGTCTTAAACTGAATGTAGAATGCCCCAATGGCCTTTACCTTAGAAGAAGCTTTCATTGAGATTCTCTTCGCATAATCTCTTTCAATTGAGTGTATGATAGAAAACACAAAAGCATCATTGATGATGCAGACCTTAGGACTATCCAATGCATAGTGTTCCTTCTATACCAACTATGTGTACACTGTAAGTGGCCATGCATTCTGATCTCCCATAGCTCCAACCCTGACCAATCCTGGGAATAATGCCATTGTAGCTAATAAGTACACAACATATGATGTCATATAGAAGTGAGGATCATCCTTTACTATAGTTAACTATTGGTCTAGGTTATCACTCAAAATAGTAGCCCAATTGAACTTCTCATGTTGTTCCTTTGTCTTCTCGATGAGAAAAATCATCCATGGTTCCAATTCTATAGATTTAGGCAACCCATACACCTGACTAATCATGGTGATTGCTACTTCGATGTCCTTGTGCATGTACACTCTCCTCATGTCTATCTTTTGTAATTAATTCTTGGGCAGAGGTTGTATGAGATATTCTTTGTTCACAATTTCATGAGCCAATGAAACATCTTTGTTGTAGAAGTCTATTCCTTTTCTGATGGAGAAGCTGAAGAACTTATCTACCCCCTTGGGCAGATGGAAGACATCTTCAATGTTGTCTAGACAAAGAGCAAAGACCACTTCACCCATGCTATTTTTCACCATTCTATCATCCAGTATGTAGTGATTTTCCAAAGTCATGATCAGGTCAGACGACAAGATAGATATCAAGTGTGCTACTATGTTTACCATGAGAACAGTACACTAGTGAAGTGTAATCCTCAGATGTCCTTGCTGGTTGTGCACATTTGACCAAGTAGTCATTATAACTGATGTTCCCAATATCAGTATCTGTGATTTTAACATGTAGGATCCCCACCTTGGAGGGTGCATGATAACCTTTGAACTGGTACCTCATAGCGGAAAAATTGATCTTCTCTATCATTTCTGTAAGGACCGAAGGGACACAGATTGGAGATTTATCAAATTAAATAAATTATGCAAGATAAAAAGAGATAGAAATAGTTAAACCATTCAATTTTACAGTGCCAAGAAACCAATTTTGACATTTCAAACCTTTGGGGGTACATGACCTCCGAAAGGCTAAAAATATGAAGGAAGTTGACCCAGCAAAAGTTTCAGTGATTGGGCTTCAGGGTGCATGGAAATGAGTTTTCAACGATTTAGGCATGTGAGATATTCAGTGTGCAAAAACACCAAAAAGACAAAAAGGAGTTAGGCGATTCTTCATGAAGAGATCCTTTTGAGACTTTTAGTCTATGAAAGTCTGAAAGTGTCTAGGGCTGAATAATGAAAAACTTGAGGTTTTAGGGTTTTGAGCTCGAAAATGAGCCCGAAAAGGAGTCTACTAACAAACTGGAGGCTAAGAGATCTAGGGGACAACCTTGCGACCCCAAAGCAGGACAAGACCAACAAAAACTCTCAAACCCTAGCTAAAATGCTAACTGAAAAGACAAAAGCAAGAAACCAAAACAAGAGAAAAAAAAAAAAATAAAGATAGAGGGAGGATGAAGACACCAACCTGAAATTAGCCACGAGATGAAAGCCAAGAAAAAAACAAGAAGAACCAAGAAGAAAAAAAGCCAAGAAGAAAATGCCCTGAAGCTCCAAAAAATGCGACCACAAAAATTGAACAAGTGAGTCAAACAATGGCTCATTGCCTTATATAGGAAATTGACGGGGGTGACGTCAGCCAACTCCACCAATCGGCCTTTCAGGGGTCCAAGACCTCCGAACATCTGAAATGCCAAAAGGTTGAATCTCTTTGAAGAGTTGGTCCTTTCAGTGCCCAGACCTCTGAAAGTCTAAAACCCCTAGATTTCAAAATACCTAAGGTTGATTCAGCTCCGAGACCTTTCACACTTTTGGACCTTCGAAAGTGTAAAAGTTTGAAATCCACACAAGAATAAAAGGGAAAAACTAAACCTAAAGACAAACAACTAAATAGACAAGTAGAAAAAAGACCTAGGACAAGCTAGAAAGAGGGGGGACCCTCAAGCTGAGAGGCTTAAAAGGGGAACATGGTTGTGGAACCGCAACAAATAACCAATGTCAGCCTGACTTAGCCTGATATTACCATCATCCATCATGCTGACTCCAAATGCACTTTTCCACTAGTGTTTCCTAACCTGATGACTATGATTAGTATGTGTTGTTCCGATTAGGATATTGGTCTAGGCTATAGCGATAGTCCAAATTTAAACACCCTATGTACATTATTAAAAAACAAAATTTTGGGGCACATTGGCTAACCCCTAAGTGCTCCTACACCATACTCCCGCTCTATGGAAATAAGCTAGGGAACAATAGGGGACAATGAGGGGAGACCAATACTGAGCTTGGGAAATTTTCTCTCCTCTACCCATGTAGCCTCAGATTTTGGATGATTCTGCCACTGACCAATGTGCTCCATGTAAGTTTTATGCCTGGTCTTTTTTTTACTATAGAGTCCAAAATTTTCTCTTCTTGGGGCTTAGATGTAGGGAGTAATGCAATTGTGATAGCATGTGATATGATCTCCTAACTATTGTGATCTATTTATGATAGTGGTCCTTTATATTTGACCAGGCCTTCTATGTTAAACATAGGTGAGATTGCTATATCTGAAGGAAGCTTGACCTTATAGGCATTAGCCCCATATTTTGATAGAACTTTGCATGGTCCCGTTCTTTTCATTTTAAACTTTTTAGGTACCCCTTTCTACAGCCTAGATTTCTTCAAATGAACCATAACATATTCCCCTACTTTAAATTGAACATCTCTTCTCCTCTCATCCACCTTGGCTTTCAATTTTTGGGTAGCTTCTCTTAGTGTTTTCTTGACTTGTTCCTGGATCTCCTTCATGGTTTGAGTGAAGTAATCTACATGAGCACTCCTATACTCCATATTTCCTAAATATTTGAGTTCACACACTCTCATGGGGTGCAGTCCATATACTATTTCAAAAGGACTTTTGCCAATTGTCTTATTAACATTGTTATTATAATCATATTCTTCTTGTGGGAGGACTAGATCCCATGTTTGGCCATATTCCTTGGTTAGGCATTTAAGAAAGATACCTAGCACCCTATAGATTATTTTAGTTTGACCATCAATTTGTAGATGGTAAGATGAACCAAAAGCTAGATTAGTTCCCAATCTACTCTACAATATCTTCCAAAAATGTCCCATGAAATTTTCATCCCTATATGACACAATGCTTAGGGGAAGTCCATGTATTCTCACAACCTCTTTAAAAAAGAGTTAAGCTATATGACTAGCATCATGGTTAGTCTTACAAGGGATGAAAAGGCTCATCTTACTGAATCTGTCCACTACCACATATATGCTATCTAACCCTGTTTCAGTTTTTGGAAGTGCCACTATGAAGTCCATACTAGTGTACTCCCATGGCCTATTGGGAATGAGTAAAGTTTGGTATAGGCATACATTAATAGCTCCTCTTTTAGCCTTCTAACATATTACACATTTCTCCACATACCTTCTCACATCTCTAGGTAGCTTAGGCCAATAGTAGAACCTTTGTACAAGCTCCAATATCTTATTGAGGCGAAAATGGCCACTAATACTTCCATTGTGCTTTTCTTGAATGAGGTTTTCCCTCATTGACCCCTTAGGTACACACAGTTGGTTCCCCTTAAACAAAATACCACTTTTTAGTGTGTATTCTACAAATTCACTCTGGAAATGATTCTAAAATTTTGAACATACCTTATATGCTATAGAGAAATCCTTATTATCCTTGTAGATGTATTTAAAAATTTCTACGCCAATGCTTTGGAGCTGAACTTCTTAGACTATCAACAATCTCCTTCTTAAAGAATCTGCCACCTTATCCACTTGCCCTTTCTTATGCTTTATGGTTAATGTGAAGTCTTGAATATATTCCATCCACTTCAAATTCCTATTGCTCAACTTGTCTTGTGTGTTGATGTAGCTTAAGGATTGGTTCTATATGAAAACAACAAATTCCTTAGGTAGGAGATAATGTCTTCACTTCTCAAGCATTTGAACTAAAGCATATAATTTTAAATCATAGGCTAAGTATTTCCTCTTAGCTTCATTAACCTTCTCAGTGAACAAATCTATAGGCCTATCTTCTTGACTCAATAGTCCACCTACTGCTATGCTTCTTGCATCGCACTCCAAAATAAACATCTTGTCAAAACTTGGTAATAGGAGAATTGGTTTGGTGGCTACTTTCTGCTTCAACTTTTCAAATTCATGGCTTGCCTCATGAGTCCACCTAAACTTGGTTTTAAACCCACCTTTGATAGTTTCCAACACTGGTGCATAAATCCGACCAAAGTTCCTAATAAACCTATTAAATTGAGCAATCCATTGAAACTCCTTACCTTTGTCCCTATGGTTGGTATAGACCAGTTTACTATGGCTTCAACCTTTCTTGGGTCAATCTTCAAAGTGCCTTGAGACACAAAAAATCCTTAAACCAACTCTTTCTTGAGGAGTTCACACTTCTCTAAATTGATTGCCAAGTGTTCTTCATGTAGCTTCCTTAAGACCAGCTCCAAGTGTGCTAAGTGTTCATTCTTTGTCTTGCTAAAGATGAGTATATTATCTAGATATACCACCACAAATTTACCTATGTAATCCTTTAGCACTTGATTCATCAACCTCATGAAGGTGCTAGGGGCATTAGTAAGCCCAAATGGCATAACAAGCCACTCATACAAACCCTCAGTGGTTTTGAAGGTTGTTTTACACTCATCCCCATCCTTGATTCAAATTTGATGGTATCCACTTTTGAGGTCCAATTTTTTATATTATTATGCTCCTCCAAGGAAATCCATTAGATCCTCTATCCTAGGTATAAGGAATCTATATCTATTAGTGATTTTGTTAATTTCTCTAGAATCAGTGCAAAGCCTCTATTTCACTCCTTTTTTTTATTCTAGAATAATAGGTACTACATATGGACTAATACTCCTTCTTACCAATCCTTGGTCAAGTAACTCTTGTACTTGTCTAGCCACTTCTTGATTTTGTTCAAGGGTTAGCTTATAGGCTACCTTGTTTGGAAAATAAGCACTAAGTATAAAGTCAATCTAATGACTTATGGCTCTTTTAGGAGGCAAATTTGTAGGTGTACCATCACTAACTATATCCCTAAATTGTTCCAATAATTGTTGTACTTCTTTTGGTATAGATTATTTCTTAGGCTTGTCCTTCACCTTAGGTTCCATCACTATGGTATAACCCTCACTGTCCTTCTCTTGAAGTATGATAACGAACTCTTTTCCATTTCTAAGTAACACACTAGGACTCTTAGTGTGAGCTTCATCTTCTTTTGACAGAGAGTGTAGCTTAAAAATTTTTCCATCCTTCATAAATGTGATGGTATTCTCTTGTCCATCATGTATAGCCTTCCTATCATACTACCAAGGTCTACCCAAGAGAAGATGGAAAGCATCCATGGGAAACACATCACAAGGGATTTTGGTTTTTATACCCTCCAATGGAGAACTCTACCCATGTTTGTTCACTTACCAATACACTTTTCCCTTTGTTCAACCATGTTATCTTGTAGGGACTTCCATGTGGAATCTTCACCAAATTAAGCTTCTTTTCTACTTCCTCTGATATGATGATCTTTGTGGGACCAGAGTCCACAATCTCCTTGCACACCCTTCCAATTATCTTACACCTAACCCTTAATAAGGCTCTCATTTTTTTAGGTTCCTCTTTCAATGGTTGTCTAATCAAGACTCTCCTAAACATCAAATTTTCACCCATCTTTGATTCTATATGATTCACCTCTTGAGACTTAATACATGATGTGTCTTCTTATACAAAAGCCACTCTTTTTCTCATAATTTGAAGAGGAGGCCTTCTCTAGACATCTATAAGAAGTGTGTCCTATCTACCCATAATTGTATCACTCCATGGTTGCAAAATATGAACTAATCCTCCCTACACTACCAACCTTCCTCTATTAGAACCAACATGAGTTCCTCTACCTCTGACATAACTTCATCTATAAATTGTCTCACCACCTTTCTCAACAATTTTAGACTCTCCTTGGATCCTCTAATACATTCCTCTTCCTTGATGACCACCTCTATGACCTCTTTGGTCTCTACCTCTTCCTCTATTCCTTGAGCTTGAATATTTATTTTTTCTACTCTTTTCCTCTATCTTTAGTGCCAATTGATACCACTGGTGTAAGTTTTTAGGAATTAGGAGACTCATATCCTCTTGAATGGACCACTTCAAACCATTAAGATATCTAGAAACCTTAACGCTTTCCTCTTTCACCACCTTGGACCTTAGGAAAAACTTTTGGAATTCCTCGATGTAAGTGTTAACATCAAACTCCTTTTTCCTTAAGCTTTGTCTTCTTTTGTGTAACTAGATTTCATAATCCTCTAGCATATAGGTTTCCCTAACCTTGGCTACCATTCCTCTCCATGTAGCTAAGGGTTTTTCCATTCTTTTTCCCTCTCTTTTTGAAAAAAATTCCATGTAAGAGTAGAGTCTCGAAGCCTTGACATAGCTACTCTCACCTTCTAAGCTTCACTTATCCCATCACACTCAAAGTAATTTTCCATGCCTTCTATCTATTCAATGACTGAGTTTGGTTTCATTTTGCAACTAAAAAGTGGTATTCACTCTAATGCCTTTCCACTTAGGGCTTGCAAAGATTTTAGGAAAAGTTCTTCTGCTACCACTAGATCAGGTTCACGCTCTTCATCCTCCACTACCTTATTCTTCCTTTCCTTATCATCTATCCTTTCATTTACCTCTTTTGTTCTATCTTCTACTTCTTCCAACTTCATGGCTAGGTGATCCAATCTTTCTCTTAACTCTCTATTATCTTCCTCTTGGTCTTCGACCTTCTTAGCCAATTATGCATTGGTCCCCATCTTAGAGGATCCACTAGATTCACACTCTGACATGCACTTGTCCAATCCCAAATCCTTTTAGGGCTCTGATACCAATTTTTTAGGTACACTCCTCCAATAACTAGCCTAGTTCTTCACTAAGTTTGTTTTTAGAATTCTTAGGGCTTTTTCACTCTCATAACCCTATTACCAAAGGAGGTTCACTTTTCTATCCTCCTACACCTAGATTTTCCATACCAATTCAAATGATCTCCTCTCCCATGAACTCACAACTATGAATTCATCTATCAACCACTTGTCCCTCTTCCAATTATCTTGCAGAAGATGAAAGATTTTCTCCATTCTGTTCACTCACTAAAAAATTCCCCTTGACTGGTCTGATAGTCATCTCTCTTAACTCTATCATCAAGATCTCTTGCAAGTTTTCTTTTACTACTCTTCCCTAGCTGGAATATAGCCAAGCTCACCTAGGGGTAGAGAATTTCATTTTACTGCATCCCTTCCAGAAAACTAACAAAAAAGATAAAGAATATATAGAGGCTCCATTTGTTCTATGTACAATGCTGATAGCAGAGATCAAATGGAAGCCATTATTCATACCTTGGTTGTTCCTCAAAATCAAAAAAATTAACAAGACTGTATCTACATAAACAAAACAAAATAGAAAAAATAGAATCTTGAACAAACATAGTAACTAACAATAGGAATTTTGATTAACTTCAACTAATAATTACACAGAAAAATCAAAGCTATGTCTATTTCAAAAAATCCACTATCTATATCAACCAACCCCACAACTTGAAATTTAGAGGTCTTATATTGGCCTTGAATTGGTTACAAAATAGAAAGAACAGACAAAATCAATAGAACTTTCATTCTACGTACAGTTTTCAAACTTGCCGCATCAATGTAGCCTATCTTGATGATGTGATTGGGGATCGATCTAATCATGTTCCATTTTCTTTGCTACTTCCTTCTTTCCTGATGATTGGCATAGGTTATCCTTCTTCCTTACATTCAATTGGTCTTCCATCCATCATCCTATCTTGTGTTGATGCCTCTATTGGAGGTCGATCTGACAAAATTCTCACTTCTTAGCTAATCAATAATCCATCAACAAGAATCACTCCGACGACACCGTTGGCCATTGGTCTAACCCCCTTTTCACTCCTCTACTAGTGTAATTCATATTGATAAACAACATTGGCATGACTTAACCTGATACAATCATCGACTATCGGTCAGACTCGAGACTCCCAGCACCGAAAGACCAAGTTGCTCTAATGGTTTTGCTGGCAAGACTCCACCTAATGTCCTTGTCAGCATACCCTACCTTGACATTCCCATCGGTGATCGGTCTAACATGACATGAACCTCACTGCTCACCATTAACCAACATTGGCTTAACTTAGCTTGATATTACCATTGGCCATCACACTGACTCTAAATTCACTTTGCCGCTAGTGTTGGCTGATCCGATGGCTATGATCGGTATGTGTGCTCCCAATCAAGATATCAGTTTAGGCTATAGTGAAAGTCCAAATTCTACAAATCAAAATTTTGGGGCAAATTGGCTAAACCCAAGGTGCTCGTACACCAATTTCATATCCCATAGGTGGTAGCATCATGGTTCCTAGCTCCACAGCTCTTACTATACAAGTATATATGTCTACCTCAAAAGATATTTCATCCTTATACTACTCCACAAGTTGGGGTGGACTCTTTAACCTCTTATGCATCTTAGTTTGAAACATAGAAAACTATTCATTCATCACCATATCAAATTTTTTGCCTTTGAATAAACTCATTAATTTGATAACTAATATGCATTCCACACTACTTCACCAATTATAGGAAAGAAATTTTGAAAGTAGAAAAATATGCATATCAATAGGGATCTAAACTTCACTATGTTCTTTTTTACCTTCTTGATCGTGCTCATATTGTCATCAGGTTTCTTCAACAAGATCTTGCATAGATCTATCTTCATGTCTTTCTTCACGATCTTGTAAGCAATGACAAATGCTCCACATGACACTCTATCTACCCGAGATGACTAGAAGATTTGGTAGGATATGATGTTTCATGTGAATCTTAGCTTGATATCATCAACAGTAGTCAATTTCATACCTCTACCATCCCATCTAGCTTGTGTGAGCATACATAGTTTATTCTTGTCTTTTTTTTTGTATGTCCTTAGTCTATCACCGATTAGATATCCAGTGACAATGTTTAGTACACCATTTTTAATCTTTATTGGTGCATCAAGCCACATGAAAAAATCATGTACTCAAATTAGAACTATTCTCATCCATTCTTGTTTAAAAACTATCGGTACATCCATAGCATTAACCAAACCCTTTGTTTCCATATGCGTGTGATCATCCTTCAATTTTCTATTTATGCATAAATTCATGTAGGATGTATCAATTCCCACTTGGAAAATATCTTTAATCTTTCAATGTATAAAGATGCGAACATCTTCAATAAGTGTAAATCTCTGTGGAATTGAAGATGGGGCTCCATATTTTTTAGTTTCTGCTGCAATGGTGAGGGGAAACTTCTATTTTGGATTGACATGGTCAAGCTTCTCCACAACAATGATCTTTGGAATTTTGGGTGCCATGTGATTCTCATAAATGATCTTTCAATTGATAGGGTTTCACTTCAATAACTACTTGTTTTTTTCTAACACAGTTCAAAAAACACCAAAAATACCTTGAGTACATTTGACAATGCTTGGAATTTCTTGAATGATCACCTAAATGCTCTCAGTAGTCTCTTTTCTTCTAAGTGCTTCAAATTCTCATGAAAGTACAAGGTGAAAATGAAATAACACAACTACTATTTATAGTTTTCCTTGATTAGGGATTCTAACAGGTATAGTATTTGTATTAAATGCTTCTTACTAACTCCCTTTTCACCGATTACCAAATACACTTTCCTCTCACCGAATGGGAAAAAATAACTTATAGTTCCTACTGATCAAAATAAGAAATGTCAACCTCACAACATATATCCAAATGCATCTTAATATTGTAATATGAATATTTTCTCAAATTCTGAGAACCAATTTAAGATAGAATTTAGGTTATCAACTCCTATACATACCTTTGACTGATTAAGTGAAAGTAGGTGCACTATATCTAGAGGATGTTGTGCCATCATTTTTTCCAAGTTTAGTTCCATCATCTTGAGACTTCCTTCTCCATGTTTTAATCATCTAATCTCTTATCTAATCAATATTAACTTGAGAATTTCATTCAGTTGCTCCTCTATTGGGGCTTTACCTAAGTACCTAGAGTCTTTGGATAGATGACCAACCTCATGAAAGTGAAAAAAAGCTATTCCAGAATTCCTCCATGATCTTCTATTGTTCATACCATGCATTGGAAAGCAATTTTTAGGTATCTGGATAAATCATCTGCATGTAGTACATGTAATTATTTTATTGTAGTCCCATGGTATAGTTGATCCTTGTCGGTTGTTTGTAGTATTTTTTTGGTTAGGGACCCATTTCTCATTCTTTCTTTATGACCTACATTTTTTAGATTTGTGACCATATCTATTGTATTTGTTGTAATAGCCATTGAATCTTGGCTTCCTTGAATTATTATAAATCCTTGATCTACACTTAGATGCCTTCTGACCATACTTAATGCAATAGTAACACTAACCATTCAACTTAGGAATGCTCAATGGATTACCTCTTTTTCTCTTGTAGACATTAGCTATGATAACAAGTAGGATTCTTTGTCTTTGGTAGGTTAGAGACATTATTTCAATTTATTTCTTGATTAGAGGACTTTCACTTCTTGGTAGTGTTGTTTGTATTGAATCCAAGTCCAGAAGTATCTCCTGGTTGTCTCTAACCTCTTATTTGTTCATCCAATATCCTCAATGATTATTCATTTCTTTTCAATACTTCTTTAGCATCTTTTTCATATTTTAGTTCATACCTCAGATGTTCATTCGCATATCTCAGTTCAACAATCTCTCCAACTTTCCTTGCAAATTCTTGATTTACACTGACTAGTTGGTCTGTAAAGTTGTAGTGAACTTGTGGAAACCTCTATATTTCCACATCTTTCTCATTCAGTCTTGAATTTAATTGTCTTCATTTATCTTCAACCATTCTTTTTTCATCTTCACATTTTCTCTTTCATTCTAGGACTTCACACATCCTTACCGATTGAGCTTCTTGTTCTCTTTTCAGTTCTTTTACCTAATCACTTAGGTTTTTGTTCTTTTTAGTCAATTCTGATATTTAAACTTTAGATTCATTAGACATACTTCCTTCTAATAGTTCTTCAAGTTCTTTAACCTGATCTTGAGTGTCCTTTGATTGATGTGCTAGATCCTTTCTCTTGGTGATTGAATGCTTCAGTTTTCTCCCCAATTCATCAATCTTCTCATTAGCCATCCTTAGTTCCATGTCCATGTTATCATTTACCCTTTCATACTTATAATTTTCTATCTCTTTAAATATTTCCTCTCAAGTGGTTAAAATTCTAAATAAGAGACTTAGCTTTTATACAAATTTTTGGACTCAGTACGAAAAGGTGATTACTGAGAGGGGAGGGGTGAATCAACACTACAAAATACTTTTAACTATCTTTCTTAACCATTCACTAAATTCATAATTTTTCATGAATCACATTAAACATATAAAGTATTAACAATAAACATAACTCATAACACATTCATTTTAGTATTGCATAAATCCTTTTTAGAGGATAAAAATTATGATGGGGTTAACACCCACAAAACTTCACTACTGCAGTAAAAATTTTGCTCGGTTAGAGCTACATTGTTAGCTATTTTTAATAGCTTACCAGTATTAACCCTATTAAGATTCTAAAGACTAGTGAAATCTACCTTGCTAACAAATTTTACAATTCTAATGTAATATTTGTGCCCAGTTAAAGGATTTACAATGTAAGACTTGTTAGGATATTATTGGTTAAGATACTTTACAATTCCGATTACAAAATTAATCAGTAAAAAATATGTCTATAGTACTCGCATCAATCATATGCATTTTAGGGTCATTATTCACATTAACTGATTACCTCATATTGTGCTTCACTCACAATGTCAAATATGTACTCCATAGATTCAACTTTGAATCATAATTACTCTCTGCTCTTTACTTCTCTATTAATCGGTGCCTTCCCTTCTCATGTCATTGTATCTACAATCTCTACTTCACATCCACACATTACATTCATCTCACATGCATATTGATCATTTCATTTAGATCCAATTTATATACAATTGTAGAAGCGGTGTAAATGTTCTAAAATCATCTCCCTAAGCGATGCAAGCATTGGTTACTCCTCCAATGCATATTCACATTTAATTATTATTGGTGGATCTCACCTTGTAATCATGCGTAATTATCATGTTTTAATCTCTAATTCTCTATCATATAATCTCCTCTATATTTGTAAACCATTTTCCACTTGATGTCTAGGTTCAATGTATTTATATATTTTCCTTGTATCAGTTTGTCATGCTTGATAATAGATTTTATTTGTTTCTTGGTAGTTGTATCATCTCTCAGTTTGGTGGACTTTGTAGCTTAGTATAGCTCAGTGTTTGATTCTTCCTTTCTTGGTGTCATATATTCCTTTTCCTTTTCCTTAAATGAAAACTATCTTTCCTTTATTTCCTTTACCGACTAGATTGTTTCTCTTACCGACTTGACTTTACTTCATTATTGAATGACTTTGACAATCATTTATACTTTCTCATAAATAATATAAAAAAATAACTCTTAGGAGTATCAATTTAGTTTTGAATCTCATTCCAAGATAATTTTGTATGCTTTGAGCTCTTTTAGTCTTTTCAAACCTTTCCAAGTAGCATAGGCCTTGATCCTATTTTTGGAACCAGTCCTAATAATTTTTCCATATCCTTCAACTAAGTTTCCATTTTTTAATATTTTCACTTATTCATCTCTAAATATGGTTGGATTATCTTTATAACACCTCTCAAAACTACATTTAGTCTATCCTTCCTTATGGGTTTCCATTTACAAACCTTTCTAAGATAGATTTTAGTCTAATTGATATTCATGAGATCTTAATTAATTCCTCACATTTGTTTAACTCTAATATCTTGATATTTGGACATAAATTTTGAGTAGCCATAATAAACATCATTTATATTTTCCTTGATTTTCTATTTTGTAACCTTAAATATCTACCCACTATTCCTTGATTGGTCCCTAATTATCATGTTATTATTATTTTTCCAAAGGCCCTAGTAGATTAAGGGTTCTTGAAAAGGTAGAATCTAGCTATCCATAAAAATCTGAATAGTTTCTAGGATAATCCTATTGACTAATAGTGAGGAATAAAGAACTGCCAAACATCACATGCATAGGGATAGTGAAGAAAGATATGATCAACACTTTTAGAGTTTTCATAGAATTAAGAACATATATTGATCAAAATAACCCTCCTTTTTTTAGATAGTCTATGGTTAGTATATTTTATGGAAATAACCCACCAAATATAGTTTATTACAAGAATAAGCTTTGGTATCACCCCTGGTTCTAATAGAGGGAATATTCAATCTAGTTCTACATAGGGGAGTAAGTAGATTTAATGGAGAAAGAACTCAAAGGTTGAAACTTCTAGATCCACTCATACTTCTTATTAATAGAGAGGAAGGTGAAATAATCAAGAGAGTATTGATACTATCTGTTAGAAAGTAAAGTCCACCAAGATTTAACTGAGAGGGGGGGGGGGGGGGGGGGGGGGGGGCGAGCGGGGTGAATCAGTTATCAAATAAATACAACTTTTATTAACTTTAATATATTTCAACCATGTAAGCAATATAATCAACAACCATAGAAAGATATACATACACAACAACACAATAACACAAGATATGTTGACTAGGGAACCTCTTGATCCAAGAGTAAACCCCGATGGGAATGATGCCCACAAAAGATGCACTAAAATGAAAATTCCTTGTGAGAGGATGGAATATGTTAGGAGCCTTATGAAATGCATTCAACACATATGAATCTTTATTAGGAGACTTTGAATCCCAATTAAAATATTCTAACCCTGTTAGGAGTTATCAAAGACAGAAGGACCCACTGTCCAAACAACTTCAAGGGAAAGATCACTGAACACACTGTCCAATTGATCTTTGTATTAATCAATAGAATAATACCAAAAGATTACTAATCTCAAAAACTTATCACTTCTCTAACTGTGTCAAACCACACCAACTACTTCATCAAATCTCAATACCAAATATGTGTACTTCACATATCCTCTTACAACAATTATTGCTTAATTTTGCAATTCACTTCCAAATAATTCTTACATTACAATAAGGAAAATAATCCTTCCTTTATAAAAAACTCAAATAGTTACAAATGAGTCATCAAACAAATTACAAAATAAAATCTTCCACACGTTACACAATATTCCATAATTACATAAAACTGTCAGCTTCTAATTAAGATAATTCTTCACTCATGTGACCTCTGACCTTGCTATCATGTCCACATCACAATTATCATGTATTCATCATATGTACAACTTCACATGCTCAGATTCTATTTTGATTAGGAGATATCATCTTATTTCCACAAATTGCTTCTCAGGAACACTGCCTAAATACTACTTCCACTGATTTACACATAACTTTCATGAATAGTTGAATTTCCATATGCACTCAGAACCATGATCTTAAGAAACATCATAGATTAATTCCTCAACTCCACATATCTTGATCTTCAATATCCCACATGCGCTATTACAAACACTATTTAATTCTCTGCTAATCTCAAGTAGATCATTGTGTTGACATCAATGACAATCACAATCATGAATGTAGCAACAACTGCTATAGAATGGCTATGAATACTCCCCTATAGGATATATTCAACATTCACTCCTAACACTATCATCCTATATTAATCAAATATTTTAATATATCTAATGTCATTTACTTCAACAATTTTTAGTTTTTTATTCTTTTACTTCAACAATTTTCATTTTAAATTGTTTCCCCATTGATTGATTTCTTTTTCATAAAATATAGTTATTGAGGAAGATATTATTTTTTCAAATCAAATACTCTTTGATCAAGTTAAATTTATTAGTGACTAAAAAGTACAATCTTTATTCCAAACATCATCCTAGAGTCTAGTTTTTTACCATCTCCAACAATCTTCTTTTCTTGTGTTTTCATTATTTTTCTAATATTCAATAAGCTATTCCATATCTAAGTTTCACTTTGAAGGTCTAGATCATATATATAAATTATCTACAATTCTCAATGTTTACATATTTAACCCTTATAAATTGACCCAATATTTTATGCCTTCAATAATCAACCAACCTAATTTAACTAGAACATCCTTATTAAAGAGATTCATTTTCCTAATCCCTAGACCCCCTTACATATTTGGTCTACAACTAGGATATTAAAACTAACAAGAAAAATCCTATACTTTTCTTCAATTCTAGTGAAAATAAAATTTCTCTCGAATTTTTTAATCTGTTTAGACATGATAGATAGTATTTTGAAAAGAGAGAAGTCATAAATTTGAATGTTTAGAAGACAATATTTTAGCAGATGCATTTTTCTCACTTAACTAAATAATTTTTCTTTCCAACGAAGAAGTTTTTTTGAAAATACTCAATTAGGTTATTCTAGAATTTTTAACTAGGAATGTTGGAGTTAGAGGAGTCTTAGTAAGAATGAGGGAGATTAATAGAGTACAATCCTAGAATATTAGTAAATTTAGTTTTGTACTATCTTAAAATGGACACATTCATCATTTAATACCTTTTATCTCTCACCCTTTATCAAATTTTTGGACCATGGATGGATTCATTCTCGACCACCTCTTTCACATGCTCTGACCCATATCTTCCACTTTCACCAATGCAATATCATAGACCTCAGTGTTAGCTCCCTATGGGCCAATCTTGGAATAGGTTGACCAAGTCGACCTTTTCTCCAAGGGTTGTGAGCATTAGGCCCAGTGTTTTCTCAAGGATTTAATTCTCAAAATGTGGTCACCTCATCGGCTCTCTTTGTTTTCCCACCCAAAAAATAGTATAAAAGGAAGCCTAGGCTCCTTATTTTCAAAAAAGAGGAGCATGAAAGAAAGAAGAATAAGAAATCAAGGAGACACATTGATGATAGAAATCTCATGTTGAAGAATTCAAGTCTTGAAAGATTCAAGAATCCTTTGTGGTCATCTTTCCTCTTCAATATCTATCATATTATTATCTTTCAAGGGAGAAGCTCTACATTGAGGCATTCATCATATTTTTTATTTTATGCACACTTACATCCATGGCTCCATGAAGTTATTTTTGTAGATCCATAGCATTTGTGTAGATTTCCTACATTGCAAGTTCATGATCAACATACAAACATAATAAAATTCTTATTGACAAGGGTTTCTTCAAGAAAGGTAAATATTTAAATTTTCTTGTTTATTTTATACATTTACATTTCAATTGAAGGTTTATTCCTCAATCTTGGGATTGACCAAGGAAATCACTTATCCACCCCAACCCAAAAACCTTATTTTTTATGTGCAGGAGTAGGATATTGGAATTGCAAGTACAGATCTGGAAGTTGCAAACAAAGATCTACCAGAAAACTCTCAGTCAAACTCATTAAGGTTACTTGGAAACATGATGACCAAGTTGACCTATTCCAAAACATGGTCTCATGGTCCACCTCTTCCTAGAAGCTTGCGATTTTCAACAATTTCTCAGTTTTCAGCCATGATCACATATCTGTAGTCTGAATTCAGCTATAGGTCTATAATAATATTTTTAAGAGAATAAAAGTACATTTCTCTTCATACATAAAGGTGATTACCTCATTATCTATTTCATATCTTAGTTTTCATCTATTTTTATATCTTGATTGGACTAATTACTTCCATTTAGCACGTAGATCTCTACAACTTATATTGATAAATCAATTAGTTCAATTCTATAAGTGCATTTACACAACCTTAATTAAATCTTATATTGCATGAAAGAGGAATTTATTTTGTACTTCGTTAATATAATTTAGGTTTATCGTTAGCATCCCCTCATCTTCTTTGGTTTTTTCTAATCTAACTTAGGTTATATTGAAAGTTAAGCCTGGAATCCCTTCTTTATCTTGTATTTTGAATGTTAGTGTGGATATGGTTAATTAATGAATGCATCACACATAGTTTACAGTACTAAACTCATTAAAACCATTTTTCACCTTAAACATTTTGGAGAACCTAGTGCATTACAACTACCTTTTTGAATTTGGAGTTAGATGCCTTGATCTCCTTTTCTTTTTTTTCAATTGGTGAACCCTATTTTGGAGTTATACTTAGATATATGTGTGTGATTAGATCTTTATTACATTGATAATTGTGTGGTTAGATATCATTAGAGTTTCCTTTTGTGATCTCCTCTTTTATGATCTTTATTACACTAATTCCAACCTCTAGAATTCCATTAGGATAAGTCATAGACTCATGGGCTTTTTTGATCATGATTCCTTTTTCCTTCCTAGGACCCATGATGATAATAATACTTTTCCTCAAGATCTCAATCTTATAATAGATAATAATTATTCTCATTTCTCCCATGATAAATATGAATCTTTAAGAATTTCTCCTTCCCAAGTTGATAAGATCTCTCATGAGTTCGATAGATTGGAAAATTGGCTTGTGCAATAGAACCCAAATCCTGATAGTGTAATCACCTAAAAATGGTCTAGCTAAACTAGATGCCCTAAATGTCAAATCAAGTGGTCAAACCAATACCAAATCAAGGTAATCTCAAGCATAATTGTGTAATTGAATTAGATCAATTTAATTACTTAATTCATCAATTATCAAGCATCTATGATCAATCATAAAGAATCAGTCCTTAATTAATTATCCTAGCCATTGAATCGAATCAAACTAAAAAATAACTATGGATAAATATTAATTAATATGAATTAATTAATTATCATATTATCCTTTCAACCCACAAAATGACAAAGGAGTTAATTCCAACCAATGTGAGCTAATCACATGGATCACTCACATCCAGATCAAGAGAGAATCAATATCAACCATTCATCATGGATGAATCTCAACCATCGAATTTAAATTCAGTCTTTCCCTCAAAGAGGAAAGCTATAAAACCAAGCTCATTTAATTCATTTCATGTCTAGATCATTTTATTAACAAAGTGCTTCTATTTTAAATCTAGATCAATTCTTCTATTTCTTATCTTCACTCAAGAACTATCTTAATTCATCTTAATTGCTTTCATGTTAAATGAATCTCATTTGAATCTTTCATTTCATATTTCTAATGTCACTTATCTATACACAATTCTGAGAGCATACTAACATAGATCAAACTCTTTGTGATTAGGAAGAAATAGGATGATTTTTCTTAGTTTAATAGTTTTAAATTTTATTTAGACTAATAATATAATATATTATTGAAGTGTTGTGTTGCAAGATAATAGGTACCACAAAATACACACACATCTATGGCACCCACCGTGGGGCCAAGCCCCAAATTTTTATATTTTTGACTGACTATTTTTCGTGTTTCAATCAATATAGAATCACATCTAGGAAATCAAGTCACATATAGGAAATTGGATCACACCTAGGGTTTCTTGAATCATATCCTAGATCACATCTATTAAATCTTGGATAGCATCTGGTAAATCCTTGATAGCATTTGGGAAACAAGATAGCATCCAATAAATCTTGGATCATATCTGGGAAGTGTAGCATTTGGGAAATATGATAGCATCTAGTAAATCATTAATCACATTCAGTTTCCTTAATCACTTTTGGTAAATCTTTGCTCATTTATGGGAAGCATCACATTTACAAAGATACCTTGATCACATTTGGTTAAAATAGGATCGGATTCAGTGATTTTGGTTGCAAATTTGAGATTTCTAATAGCTAATGGGTGAATGTTGTGATTTTGTTTGATCTTTACAGCTTAACAGTGGTTTTTAGGTTGATTGTCCAAGATAAACATAAAAAAGAGACTACTAATGATTTTTTGTAGGTTGTGTTGAAGGAGATTAACCCAAATTCATGCGTATGCTTTCTAGGAACTTAATTACAATTTGAAATCAACTTGCAATCTAATTAGAGGATTATGCTCTTTTCCCTTTGGGAAAATTAGAAACTCAAAATTTAGATTGGAATTTGGAGTCAAATTGGGGTAAATTGACTTTAAATTTTACATGATGTGTTTGATAGGAGAAAACAGAATAAGATATGAGATTATTCTCTTCTTCTTCATAGAGAATCATAAATCCAGACCTCTAATCCACCAATCCTCTTTTCTTTATTGAATTCCTAATTAGAGGGCCCTTTGATTGAGGTAAAAAGCTCTCGGTAATGATCTAAGTGAGGATAGATAGAAGCCAACCCTTCCACCTCACTATGATAAAGACACTTCCTTGAGATGAAAATCTTGGAAGACAGTTGATCTTGCCCATGGAACCTTGAGTTGATCTTTTCCATGGACATGCTTGGATTTTGTGTAGAGCATAGCCTCTTTAATCTTTCTTGTGAGAATAAACAAATTTAAGTACTTATAGGGCTATAGGCCTCAATCTTTCTTATGGGACTATGAGAGTCAATTGTGAATGAATGCTCTCATTAAGAACTATAAATTAGAAGCTACTCGAACTACCTTGAAATGTTGGTAATAATTATGAAAGGAAAATAGAAATTGCCCCAAGAAGTTCATCATATCGCTCCCTCATTGACGTTACTACTCAGCTAATATGGTCTCCAACATCCATTGTGTGTTGTTGGACTGTCATATTCTGAGGAGTCTTTGAGTGTGTTCCTAAGTCAATGAACAAGAATTTCCAATCTCTTCCAAGTTTAGGGAAACATAGGTGCACTTGTGGGTCTAAAAAATAGATGTTTGATGTGTTTGAAATACAAATCTAAGATAAATCCCCTAAATGAACAAACTATAAGCACTTTACGACACCTAAAACTCCCTGGAATTAGATAGAGAATTTTTTTTTTTTCAAAATTGACAAGTTTTTCCTCAGACTAGACATCAGAAGGTTGCATTTGGTATCTTGTGTCACATCCCATATTTTGGGTCACATTTGGTAAAAATAGGCTTGCGTCTGGTAAATCCTAGGTTGCATTTGGGAAGTGTCTCATTTGGTCAATCCTAGGTTGCATTTGGTATCCTGTGTTGCATCTGATATTCCTAGGTCATATTTGGTAAAAATACCCTGTCAGCTTACATTTAGAGGATCACATCTAGGACAAAGAACACTTCTTCACATGCTAGAACCTAGATTTTTGCATTTTTGGATACCCTATTGGCTTCTTTGTCACATTCAATGATTACACTCAGCCCATTAGATTAGAAAAACATTCTAAAATTTTAAGTAAAACTTTTTGAAAATTTTACCCCAACTTAGAGTTCAGGCATACATTTTGACTCGGTGCTTGAAATTGAGGACCGTTTTCATTGTTGGAAACATAATCAAGAAATATAGTTTAGTCTCAAAAATAGTGTCTTCAAAAATGCATTTTTGAGACCAACGACTAAACAAGGATTATGAGAAGTAAGAGAAGAATGAATCACTTCATGAACTTTGATGATAGAGTCTAAAATTTGTCGACCTAGGACAAAACCACTCTATTGAGGAGAGATGATATTAGGAAAAAGAAAGAGAAATCTTAGCATTAACACCTTAGAGAAGATCTTATAGATCGAATTGTAGAGATTGATCGGTCTAAAAGCATCCACAGTATCCACACTAGGTTTTTTAGGAATGAGAACAATGAATGTAGCATTCAATTCTTTTAGAAGGGATCTAGAACCAAAGAAATCCTTGACTGTGTTAGCAATATCTAAGCCAACAACACCCCAAAAATTTTGAAAGAAAAAAATAGGAAAACCACCTAGACTCAGAGATTTGTCACCTTCAAAACAAAAAACTACTCTTTTAATCTCTTCCACCAAAGGGATGGAAACCAAAGACTTATTAGCTCCTTCATCCAATAGGGAGGGAATGGAATCAAGAAGAATATCTTGATCTTCAAGAGATAAATAATTTTATTTAATCAGAAGAGAAGAAAAAAAAGCAACCATGGCATTAGAAATATCCTTATCATTATTCACATCACTAGATGAAAAATGAATGTTGGAGATTCTGTTGGAGGCTATATGCGTAGACACATTCATATCAAAGAAATGAGTATTCTTATCTACAACTTTCAACCACAAGATGATATTATGAAGTTTAGCCAAAAGAATATCTTCTTTATCCTTAGAAAATTGGGAGAGACCAACCTGTTGAATAGATTCCTAAATGGAATCTAGCTCAGCCTTAACAAATTTCTTAGACTTGAAGATGTCCCCAAAAACATGTTTACTCCAAGATTTGATGTTCTCCTTAATGTGATTGAGTTTTTTGGCCACTTTGAACATAGAAGAACCCTGGATTTGGACATCCAACCACTCTTTAATTCTGATCTCAATATCCAAATGATGCAACTAGATCTTCTCAAAATGAAAGGGAACCCTTCTAGAAGAAATCAAAGGATCCACCACAAAGGTGGTGGGAAAATGATTAGACCCCACTTTGGTAAAAGTGGATAAAGAACAACAAAGCTATCAAACCAGTCACTGGAAATGAGGGCTCTATCCAACTTGACTTGAATAAGATCCTTACCAAACCTCCTATTCAACCATGTATAATCCAAACCTTGAAGATCAACATTGAATAACCCCTGTCTATTAATCAAGTCCATAAGATCATGTCTCCCTTCCATCTGACTTTGCAAATCCACTCCCCCAATTTTCTCAATGAGCTTAAGCAGGGGGTTGAAATCCCCCATCAAAATCCTGGGAGAACCTAGAAAGAAGAGTCTATGATTCTTAATAACCTTCCAAAATGTATTCCTACCAACCTTAGAATTAGGAGCATAAATATTACTACTAACCCATTTACAACCAGATCTAATGTGAACAAAATTTATACTAAGGATATTATTATCGACACACACAATACCACCTTTAACATTGTAGAGGTTCCAAAAACCACTAGACCACCAGAAGCTCCTTTAGAGCTACAGCTAACCACCACACCATTTTTTAACATTCTAATTTTTTCCACTTTTTCTTTCACCATTTTGGACTCCTAGATGAGAATAATATCAGGTTTATGGTCTTTGGCCAGGTTTCTCAAAATGTCCTACTTGTGAGGACCATTCAAGCCCCTAATGTTACTCTATATAAATGTTTCTCTAATAATAAATACATAAATATCTTATTTAATTAATTATTTCTATATTTTGATTATATTAAATATAATATTAATCATTAATATTAATTAGTATAATAGTAAGCATTAATATTAATCTATCATCAATGTAAATATGATTTATAGATACAACTTAAATCCATAATATTAATCAAATAATAAATACTCTAATCGATATCACTAATATTATTTGTTGTGCTAAGAGGCATAAGCTTACAATGGCAGTAGACCCTATAGGAGGTTAGTGAATGTAACGGTGTAAGAAAAAAGAAATGGTTTGCATTCCCATGCTAGCTAGACTAACAAAATTGACAATCACATAAATATAGAAGAAAGATTAGACAACTGTGGATGCTTCATATTTAGATAAAGGCTCTATGATTTATATTTCCTTCGATAATTTTAATTTCATCTTGAGTTTGCAGTGTAAATACCGTCCATAAAATCCATTATCTATGAGCAATTACTAGGGTCAATAAATGGAAAACCATCAATCCTCGCTAAAAAAGATTCTTCCATACATTTTTTCTTTTAGCTTTCAGATTTTTACTCAAATTTTACTATTTTTCAATACCACTGCTACAATTTCTCAATGCCATTTGTTCGAGTCAATTCAATGGTTCTTATGTGTAGGGGAAGAACTAGCTAAGGAATGTTACACCAAATTTAATTTGCTTAAGACTAGAATAAAGTGTCACGTATGCCTCTGTAAGAGCCTTGATTTTTTTTCCTTTATTTTTTTCTTTTTGGATTTTTAAGTGGTTGGCTTTTATTTTTGGCTAGGTTAGACTGATGTTGTCCCCATATAGTGAATGCCTATGAGTGCATTGTCTTTTCTCATGCATGTTAGTATGTTGTTTAAGGGCTCCCATTGTGGCATGGGAAAGGAGTATGTTGGCTACGGTTGATGAATCAACATTACACTTAATGATTTCATTTTCTTGAAAGTGTCTAAGGCCTATTCAACACATCAATTTTGTGCATTTGTACCTGATGAAGGGTGCTCCCCTTAATACCACAAACACATCTTGATGAAGGGTGCTCCCCTTAATACCACAAACACATAACAGACATAGAGAAACAACAACAATAATATGCAAGAACAGAAAATTGGCTTCTTATTATCTCCACAAATGTGGAATTACAAACTTCTAGAATTACAATATGCAAAGCCACATGGGCATTCCCTTACAATATTCTGTAGGACAAAGCCTCGAATCAATACCCAGATCTACTACCCAGAACTATTCTGAACTGCCTAAGACAATAATACAGCCTTCCTTATATAGGCAATTCCCCACCGCCTGGGAAGGTTCTAGAATTTTAGCCAATAAGGCCGACCAAACTTAGAATTATTTTATTTTACATTTTATTACATCATAGTCAGCTCAAGAAAACCTTTGAAACCCAAACAGAAATTTTGAAGAAAATTATTTTCCGCCATTTCGGGTGGCCCAACTTCCGAAGACCATAAGTCATCACCAGTTGACCCGATCGGCTATTATAAACCCATTTCAGAAATGCCACGAAGCGCTCTACAGGCTTGACCCGTGCAAGCGCCCGTCACCCAAATTTTTGACCTCATCTGGGGCCTCTAAAGCCTTCAAAATTGAGTTCAAAGTTTCTGTACCCTGCTGCCAATACCGAAAATCTTCAATATCTTCCAATATACACTTGATCTGGCAATGAAACTTTACTGGCAGACTTATATGACCAAAATGAACCTCCAAGAAAGAAATCAGATCATTCTGAGCACATAAAAAAATTACCAAAAATAGTAACTTTCCATAAATAGTAGCTCTACACAAAATAGCCCTTATTGAAAATAAAAACAAAAATATTTTTGGGTGATGCAAGATTGCTCTTACACCCAGGATGCTCCTGCATCAGACACTCAAGGTAATTTGAGAAGTGACCCTATCATGACTCAGGTGTGCAGAGGAAAACTAAGATGATTAACCTCCTCCTTTGTTAACCATGATGAATCTTCAACAGGTCATCCTTTCCACTTAACCAGATATTCTTCATATGTCCTGTTCCTTGTGCTTCTGCCAACACGACTATCTAGTATATCTTCAATCTCCTTAGTGTCTGAACTAGTTGCTGGAATACTCCACTATGCTGCTGTGATCTCATCTTCAACACCTCCTTCATGATACTCTGTCAGATCTGAAATGTTAAACACTAGTGAAATATTTAGCTCAGTAGGTAATTCTACCTCATATGCGTTTCCTGAATCATGTTTCTTCAATATCTTACATGGTCCAAACTTTTTCATTTTCAGCTTGTTATATGTACCAACCGGAAATCGCTCCTTCCGCAAATGAACCATGACTTCATCGCCAACCTGAAATTCCTTATACCTTCTTTTCTCATCTGCCTTAGCCTTATACTATGCGTTCATCTTGGTAATATGCTTCCTCACCTCCCCATGGATGTTCTTCAAGTGTTCTACAAAATCCTCAGCTTCAGCACTACTTATTTCTCCTTTATCTATTTTCCTCAATTCAGATGCATTTCTTGGACTACTTCCATATACAATCTGGAATGGTGATTTACCAATGCTCCTATTGACAGAATTATTGTATGCAAATTCTGCCTGTGGTAAAATCAAATCCCATCCCGTTGGCTTATCTCCAACCAAACATCTCAGCAAATTTCCCAAACTCCTATTCACCACCTCTGTCTGTCCATCAGTCTGTGGATGATGTGATGAACTGAACTTCAAATCTATCTTCAACTTCTTCCACAATGTACGCCAGAAATATCCAACAAACTTAGTGTCCCGATCTGAAACTATGGTCTTTGGCAAACTATGAAGTCTCACTACTTCTCTGAAAAACAATTCTGCTACATGAACAGCATCATTAGTCTTCTTGCAGGGAATAAAATGTGCCATCTTTGAAAATCTGTCAACTACCACAAAAATTGAATCGTGTCCCCACTGTGTCCTCGGTAAACCAAGAACAAAGTCCATGTTGATATCCTCCCAAGGCTTCTCTGGTACAGGTAATGGCTGATACAATCCTGTATTCTACTTCAGTCCTTTCGCCATCTGACATACTCGGCAACTCTGTACAAACTTCTTCACATCTTGCTACAACTGTGGCCAATAATAATTCTCACTAACCAAACCAAGGGTTTTATCATGACCAAAATGTCCAGCCAATCCTCCACTATGCTTCTCCTTGATGAGATTCTCCCTCATAGAACTTCGTGGAATGCACAACTGAATCCCTCTGAATAGCATATCATTCTGAATGATGAAATCCAACCATTTCGTCCTGTCTAGAGCAACAGGTTCTGTACAAGCTTTCCAAGCTTCACCAAAATTAGGATCCTCTGGATACAAATTCTTGAGTTCCTTGAACCCAACCACTTCAATCTGCATTTCTGTCAGCAATAGTTGCCTTCTGCTAAGAGCATCTGCAACCCTATTAGACTTTCCACTCCTGTGTTTCAAAACAAATGTATAACTCTGCAAAAACTCAACCCATTTCAAATGCCTCTGAATCAACTTTCCTTGACTATTCAAATATTGCAAAGCTTGATGATCAATATACAAAAAAAACTCCTTAGGAAGCAGATAATGTCTCCACTTCTTTAATGCCTGAACTATAGCATAAAATTCCTGATCATAAATAGAATACTTCCTCTTGGCATCATTTAACTTCTCACTGAAATACGCAACAGGTTTACCTTCTTGGCTCATAACAGCTCCTATTGCAGTACCACTAGCATCATAATCTACTTGAAACACCTTATTAAAATCTGGAAGTGCTAAAACAGGTTGTTCTGTAACTTTTTGTTTCAACAATTGAAAACTCTTTTCTGCCCCATTAGTCCACTTAAACTCTTTTCTATCCCCTCTCATTGTTTCAGTCAAGGGACCACAAATACTGCTAAAATTTTTGATAAACTTTCTGTAAAAGCTAGCTAGACCATGAAAAGATCTTACCTCAGTAGCACTCCTTGGAGTAGGCCATTCAAGGATAGCCTGTACCTTTTTTGGGTCCATTTTTAGACCTTCTGCTGAAACTACAAATCCCAAATACACTAACTCTTTCTTCACAAAACTGCACTTCTTCAAATTAATCAACAATTTCTCATCTCTCAACTTCTCAAACACCATACGAATATGCATCATATGTTCCTCCAATGTCTTGCTAAAAATCAAAATATCATCTAGGTAAACAATGACAAACTTACCTAGAAATTCTTTCAGAACCTCATTCATGAGCCGCATGAAAGTGCTCGGTGCATTGGTTAGCCCAAAAGGCATGACTAACCACTCATATAGTCCTTCCTTTGTCTTGAAGGCAGTCTTCCATTCATCTCCTTCTCTGATCTGAATCTGATGATATCCACTCTTCAGATCTATCTTTGAGAAATACACAGCTCCACTCAAACAGTCCATAATATCATCCATTCGTGGCAATGGAAACCTGTACTTGATTGTGATCTTGTTTATTGCCCTAGAATCTGTACACATCCTCCATTCTCCATTCTTCTTTGGTGCTAATACCGCTGGTACTGCACAAGGACTCAGACTCTCATGGATCAATCCTTTCTGTAACAGTTCATGTACTTGTCTGTTCAACTCCTCACTTTCTGCAGGTGTCATTCTGTGTGCTGCCTTATTCGGCAAACTCACTCCTGGGATCAAGTCCATCTGATGACTGATCTTCCTGACTGGTGGTAATCCATCAGGCACGTTATCGGATACAATATCCTGAAACTCATTCAACAAATCTGCAACTTCTACAGGAACATCTTCTACTTCCTCTTTACCAGCTTTTGGAATTAAAGTAAAACATACATGCTCATGCCTCATACCATCTAGAAAATTTCTTATATCAACAAAAGTTATCCTTGCATTACCACATACCTTTTCTTCGGTCTCCTTCAATGGTTTTAGCTTATGTCGCACTCCATCCTTTGTCAGGGAATAGGTATTCGCACGACCATCATGTACAACACATCTGTCAAACTACCATGGTCTACCCAACAACATATGACATGCATCCATAAATATGATATCACACAATACCTCATCTTGGTATCCACCGATCTTGAACTTTACCAGGCACTGTTCACTGACCATGACCTTGTGGTCATCCTGCACCCAGGCAATCTAATATGGATGTGGGTGTTTCTGTCTCTTGAGCTTCAACTTTGTCACCATCTCTTCTGACACAAAATTGTCAGTGCTTCCACTATAGATAATCACATCACAACATTTACCTTCACACTTGCACCTGGTGCGAAATAGGCTCCTCCTTTGCTCAGGTTCATTCTCACCACTCAACAGGACTCTTCTGTTAATCAACGTTTCTCCTCTTTCAGCATCTTCAGAATTTGATGATCTGGCATCTTCATCTACATGTGCAACTCTGGCCTGGCCTTCATTTCTCCTATCTGTTCTGCATTGGTGCTGAGGACATTCAAATGCCCTATGACCTTCTTCTCCACAGTGAAAACATGTTCCACGGAAGCCACCTCTTCCAGATCCTTGTCCTCTTCCTCTTCCTCTCTGATCTCTATTATTCTGATCCTGGAAATGATTAGAATTATTTCCTCGCTGATTCTGACTGCTACTGGCCTCATCCTTCTTTTTCGGATCTTCATTTCGGCCACCATATGACCGTCCACCAGATCATCCACCGCGACCTCTTCCGTTTTGTCTGCTCTCGAACTTCTTGTTCAGCTTTTCCTCTACTTTTAGGGCAAACTGGTATGCCTCTTCAATACTGTTCATTCGAACCAAATTCAGCTCCTCCTGAATGCTTGGCCTTAACCCATTAAGGTATTGGGCAACTTTCTCCTTATCAGCTTCTGCATGGCCTGTTCTGATGAGAAGTTGGTAGAACTCCTCTGTATACTCCTGAACAGATCTTCCTGCTTGCTTCAAACTCTGCATTTTCTTCAGTAGGTCAAGCTCATAATCAACACGAATGAACTGTCGCTTCAATTTTTTTACCATCCGATCCCATCTTGTGATTTTATCTTTCCCTCTTCTATTTCGCTATAATTGAATTTCTTGCCACCAGATCTTCGCATGACCTTTCAGTCTGGCCTTCGCAAATTTGACCCTATCAGGATCCTCAACATCTTCATACTCGAAATATTCCTCACATTCATTGATCCAGTCGATCAATTCCTCTGGGTTAAGATTTCCAGAAAATATAGGAACCTCAATCTTAGGTCTTTTCCCAATCTTGGAAATCGCCCGAAAAAGTCTTTCTTCCTCCTGGTTCACAATTTCAACTTCTCCTTCTTGATATTCTTCTTTGGCTTCATCCTCACTTTCGTCTCTGACATTAAGATTCATTCCTCTACGAATCTCTTCTTGCAATTCTCGCACTTGTCTCTGCAGCTCTCTAACCTCAGGTGTCACAGCACCAGCTCTTCTGCCACGTTCTCTTCGTGGAGGCATTTTTTTGCGATGCGCGCTGAAATCCTAGCCACGGTCCTGGTGCAAACTACCTCACAGTCGGCGATCTGTTTACACACTCAAGAAATCCTGCTCTGATACCACTTGATGAAGTGTGCTCCCCTTAATACCACAAACACATCTTGATGAAGGGTGCCCCCTTAATACCACAAACACATAACAGACATAGAGAAACAACAACAATAACATGCAAGAACAGAAAATTGGCTTCTTATTATCTCCACAAATGTGGAATTACAAACTTCTAGAATTACAATATGCAAAGCCACATGGGCATTCCCTTACAATATTCTGTAGGACAAAGCCTCGAATCAATACCCAAATCTACTACCTAGAACTATTCTGAACTGCCTAAGACAATAATACAGCCTTCCTTATATAGGCAAATCCCCACCGCCTGGGAAGGTTCCAGAATTTTAGCCAATAAGGCCGACCAAACTTAGAATTATTTTATTTTACATTTTATTACATCATAGTCGGCTCAAGACAACCTTTGAAACCCGAACAGAAATTTTGAAGAAAATTATTTTCCACCATTTCGGGTGGCCCAACTTCCGAAGACCATAAGTCATCACCAGTTGACCCGATCGGCTATTATAACCCCATTTCAGAAATGCCACGAAGTGCTCTATAGGCTTGACTCACGCAAGCGCTCGTCACCCAAATTTTTGACCTCATCCGGGGCCTCTAAAGCCTTCAAAACTGAGTTCAAAGTTTCTGTACCCTGCTGCCAATACCGAAAATCTTCAATATCTTCCAATATACACTTGATCTGGCAATGAAACTTTACTGGCAGACTTATATGACCAAAATGAACCTCCAAGAAAGAAATCAGATCATTCTGAGCACATACGAAAATTACCAAAAATAGTAACTTTCCATAAATAGTAGCTCTGCACAAAATAGCCCTTATTGAAAATAAAAACAAAAATATTTTTGGGTGATGCAAGATTGCTCTTACACCCAGGATGCTCCTGCATCAGTACCGCTCATTGCAGCTCGTACAATCATTACATATCATGAAAAGATTATTTTCAATTCATTTTATCGAATAGTATATGATTTGTCTTCATTTCCATTCCATGCACGTTGACTATGGCATTTCTCGATTGCACAAGGTATAATCACAATAAACTCTCACCCTTTCACAAAGGAAAAATGCTAACAAAATCAAAGTTTGTTCAACTTCAATAGTATAAAAATGATATTTATGTTTGGATATTTATTTATATTTATATAATCTCCATTAATTTAAAGTTGTGTATGGATTAAAAAATTTCTTCACTTATCAAACATTTTAGCTATCTTAATAAATAAACTATTTACCTAACATTAAGCTTTATTGAATCATAACCATAACAATAATTGATATTTCAACACCTTCTAAAATCTATTTCGACCAAGCATGAAAAAATAGGATCACTTGATAAATTATATCTTAAACCTAATCCTAACACATTCACTAAATCGAATTGAATCCTAATTTAAATAAAATCGAAACAAGTTGACCCTTATTCTACATTACACTATTAATTTTAAGATATACATATGATCCATAGTACTAATCCTAAATGATATTATCAAATTTAAGATATATATAAATCATAATCCTAACCCTCATCTAACCTAACTTGAAACCTAACCTTAAATTTAACCCTAACCATGATTAAACCCTACCTCAAAATCAAAATCTTATCTAATTATAATTTAACCTAAACCTACACCTAATCCTTACCCTAATTAAACCATAATCCTATTTGAATCATAGGCAAAAATGCAACCCTAATTATAGCCGTAATTAAACTATAGTCCAAACACTAAGTATAACTAAACCTTTACACTCATCAAACTCTAACTATAATAAAACCCTAAATATAATTATCTTTAACCATAACCATATCTTAAATATTTCCCTCTTATTGAAACCCAACACTAACCTATCTAGAGAAGTAGAGTACAGTTATAGGTCATTCCAAGATTCTAACTGTCGGGAATTCAGATGTGAATTTTTATTACTCCTATTACACTTGTAGGTGAATTCAATCCTTTCTCCATTTCAATATACATTAGATTTTGAATTATATCATATCATATCTATTATCATTTAGTCTTTTTCATATTGTTATCATCTCTCTCCTAAATTTTAAGCAAAGAGGTTCATAAAAACCCCCAAAAAGCATTAATCTTGCATTAGCATCCCTCTCATTAGGTAGTGTTGATCTAATTTTTTGGGGGTGGTTTCGTATTTCAATGTGTCTTATCAATTGAGCAATATCTCCCATTCCATTTCTTACCATTTTATATTTCACAGGACTAAACCAGTTGACAAAAACGTGAACGATAATTAAAAAAAATTAGTTAAGACTAATAGGATAACCATAAATGAACTTAGATAATTTTAAGTGTTGTTGTGGTTGTAGATAATTAGGTAAATATTTATATGGTAGGAAACTAGTCATGAAGTAGATATGGATACATAGCTCAATGATTGAATTTGAATGGATTTTATGAAGACTCTTGAATTTGATCAAAATAATTTTCTATATAATACCTCTTGATGTGTGTAATCACGTAGATTTTTAATATAGTATTCTCTCTATCTGTGATTGAAATTTTAAGGTATAGATCCTTTCTAAGCTCACATTATTTTTACTATATCATATAAATATGATAGTATTAGTTCTCTTTTTCCTACATTCTAACTCATTGAGTTCACTCATATCTATACTACTATATAGAATTTTAGAATGTAAAATACCTCTTGTGGGATTTTAGTTGCCTAGAGAACAAAAACCTATAATTGCTAACTTTATGGGCACTCATAATGATTAAAGAGAATAAGATTAAACTATTTCTCCTTTGCAGTTTGAAAAATTATTTTGAATTATAACTCAAAAATAGAGACACTATTCAAATATGATAAAAAATAAATTATATGTAAATAATTTGTCTTAAATCGAATACACTCAAAAAAAAAATTATGTAAATATAATTTCAGTTGTTTCATAACTTCTATTGCAATGTGTTGGAGTTTTCCATTTAAATTTAATTTTTTGAACTAATATAGAGTATGAGTGTATAAAGATATTTTAAGTTTATAAACATGAGTTCACCTATGAAAAAATTTATTGTATCTATCAATATGTAAATATTTATAAAGTTATTGAATTAGAACTAAGCCAAAAATTATGAGAATTTACATTAAAAAAAAATCAGCATTATAATAATTCATATATATGTATGTATATACGTACACATATATCCAACTAACATATAGCTTACTAAAAACTATATCATAGATAAACAAATCTAATATTATATTTTATATAAATGTTATTATTCCTACCTTAAAAATAATCATGTAAACAATGCCTAAAGATATTAGTGCTAACACACACACACACACACACTTTTATAATTGTTATATATACATATATAGAGGTAGTATATATAAATATATTTACTTAAAAATATTTTATTTAGCATATTTATATACTTATTATTTGTAAGAGTAATGAATTTGTAGTAACAATACTTTTATCTAATGAAACTATTTCAGTTGTTTGTCTGATCTTCATAAATAATTTCAAGAATCAACTAAGATTTATCCTAATTCAAATTTCTCTATTTTTTCACTTAGAACATTTCATTAAGTAATGAATAGTCCTTTCTATTCCCTAGAATATGAATGCATGATATAACTTCAAACTTTGTTGCCCAAGAAAGAATCTACTTAGCTACCAAGATTATCTTCTAAGGTAATTTCTAAAATATTTTACTACGTAGAGAGGATGCTAGAAACATAGATTCAATCTTATGTGTTTTTTCCATAATTTAGTCCACAAGCTCTATCCAGAGCAAACATAAAAGTTCAAACTCACATATGATTATTAGAATGAATATACATGTAAGAAAGGAGGAAAAGTCAATGTTGATATGGTATAATTTTTTTAAGGTTATGGTGTTGTTCTTACCACTAAGGTTCAAAATCTATTAAGATATTACAAGTGTTTATATTAGAGATGAAGTCCCCCAACCTTACAATTCATAGCTTTTACCATTTTAAATAAAGAAAATAATTAAACTATAATCCCTACCAAATCTAAATTACTTGTGAATACCATTTTAATTAAAATATTTTATTAACATTATTTATTTTTCATTTTATTTAAAAGAAAAAGTATATAAATATAATTAAAATTTTAGAATTCTTATTTTTAACAAATATGAATTGTATTTTATTGAGACATTTGAAGACGACTCTTCTCATATTTATGGATATTATAATTATATGAGATTCCTTAATTATCACTATCATATGGACTGCCTCTCAAAATATCAAACATAAAACAAATCAAAAGTTAAAATCAAACATCATGGATGCCTACCGTTTTGGAATTCTCTCTCTTTTTTATGTTTTCTATTGCCATGTGAATCTAATCTGCGTCATCCAAGCCCATGATTTACAGATTTATAGAATTATCTGAGTTAGAGTCGTTATATTCTTCAATAAATTAACCAGACGAACTCCACAAGCAATTTCCTAGCAAGTATATGAAATTCCAAAACAGAATTAAGGGAATCCTCTGCCAATAACAGACGAAAACATGTCAAATCTTTAACTACTCCATATAGTTGTATAAAATTATATACAACTGGATCCTGCATGCTATTTTCTTCATGAATAGACTTGACTGTTTCCTCTAGAAATAGACCATTCCAGCTCTGAAACTATTAAAATTAACTACGTCTATTTCGCAACGTGTTTCTTGTTTGTCCTCTCATGGAAAAAATAATCTACACCGACTGGAATTATCCAAAACTGTACTTTTTGACTGCATAAATGCAGATGAGAAAGCTGATCATAGACATAATAAAACTTGTTTAAAATTGCAGTCAAAGATTTGTGTACCCTGCTCTTCAAACTTTCTATCCAATAACATTTACTCGGAGGATTTGCTTTGAAATAAGTTAGATTTTGTGACATAAGCTAGATAGATTTTTCAAGGTTGACATATCTTTACATATTTATTTATGTATTTTATATTTCTAGGTTTTTATTTTTATCTGTTTTATATTGCTAGTTTTTATATTTGTATAGACAACTAAGTACACTGAATGTACTTATATAGCTACTAAAAGTTATATTTAAGATTTTTTTTTCTTTCTATAGGAATCCTATTACAATATGTCTTGTTGTCAATATAATTGTATTTGTTTAAGAGATTAATAAAAATAGAGGATTTAGATCATAATTTTATATTTTATTATTTTAAAAATCAAATGAATCTATATATTAGCCGTATCTTGTTATATTTTTATTAAATCAAATGGAAAGGGCCCCAACCCATCACAAATGAGATTCAAACATTAGACCAAGAAACTATTGTACAATGAAATAGCAAGGTTACTCTTAGGTTACTTCAACAACACTAAAAAGTTACAATGCGTCTATGAGGATCAAAGTTAGGACCAAGGAGTTGTCCCAATGGATAAATTTGAGGTTTTTGGGTTGAAAGGAAATGATTTTTTTTTGTTCTATGAAAAACTATCCAATAAGTAGCATCTACCTCCATAGAACCAAGGCACACAATGTTGTAAAAAGCATCACAACTGGTAGATGATCTAGACAAAAATCTACCAAATCTAGTAGATAGATTTGACAATCCAAAGAGAGAGAGTTCAAAACCATAGATAGGCTAAGCCTAATTCTTGAAAGAGCATGAGGAGTTAGAGCAGTGATCTACAAATAGGGGCCATAGAAGGAATATCATTTATAAAAAAGAAAGGGGTCTCCAAATTTGAAACTAGAGCTCATATGAAAGGAGCCATGACTAATACATTCAAAGAGGAAGGCATATAATCAATTTGACTATTCAAACTTGATTGAACATCCACACAAAAGATTGTAAGATGACTATTTAACATCTTTAAACTAGGTAGGAGATGAGTGAAGCTAAGACCCTCTAGGAGAGGAGGAAGCTAATTGTCTAGTTGCAATGCACTGTCTAAAACCTTAACCATATTCCTTCATAATCAAGAATTATTTGAGATCTCTATAGATAACAGTTTGAAGAGGTCTAAATTAACCAAAATCCTTCCATAGTCTGTTATGGGAGAAAATATTATTATAAGGGTCAACATTGTTTAAGTGGAAAAATTTAATTTTAATACATGCATAAGAATGATTGCACCAAAAATGAAGAGAGAAATGAGGGATCTTGGCCTAGGCAGGGGTAAACTCATTATGATCCACTAATGCATTGAAAGATGGTGCAAGGGAGAAGGAACAAGGCACATGAATCCTATTTCTAGACACAAAAAGATAGAACATCTTTAACATTTGTACAAAGTCAAAGATAACCATAAACAAGCCATGAGCGCAAGCATAAATTTATACCTTAATAAAAAAAGAAAGAAGGTTCTAATGCTTAAAGAACCATGAATGTAGTATTAGAAGAGACAACCAACGGAACTTAAATCTTCCAACAATAGATATCTTCTCAAAATGAGAGATGTAATACAATACCTCCTTTCCCAACACAAACGCCAAAAATAAGGTGGCATAGGGGAGTTAGATTTTAGGATAAGAAAGAGGTCCCTTAGAGTGTTTTTGAAGTATATTTATAAAATAGATTTTAACAAAGGATTTGATAGAATTAACTTATCTAGATTCATCATGCGATGAAGGAAATTCCAAGTTTTATAGCCACCATCTTGCAAACGAGAGAGTGATTATTCAATAAATTCCATATAAGAAGAGTTAATGCTATCAATATCTAAGGTGGGAAAAAATAACATCATTAGACCAAGAAAATATTGTAGAAAAAAATAGGAAGGTTATGATGAGCTCACTTGAACAACATTGTAATGTTACAATAGGTCGAAAAACACTTAATGAAGATCAAAGTTAGGACCAATAATTTTCCCCAATGGAAAAATCAGATGTTTTTAGGTTGAAAGGGAATGATCCTTTTTTATTCCATGAATATATATCCAATAATAAATATTAGAATCCACATAGCCAAGGGGTACAATACTATCAAAATTATAAAGAATAGAAAATGAGTTGGACAAAAATCTACCAAATCAAGTAGATGGATCTAGAAATCCGAAGAGAGGGAGTTCAAAACCATAGATAGGCTAAGCCTCATTCTTGAAAGTGTGTGAGAAGTCAAAGGACTGAAGACAGATCATGAAATGACATAAGGGGTGCTCTAGAGATAGGAGCCATAGAAGAAATAGAAACCATAAGAAAGAAAGGGATCACCAAGGAAGCAACTACAATTAATCTGACATAAGCCACATGATAAATGGTAACATTCAGAGAAGGAGGCATAGAATTCCTATGGCTATTCTTGAACTAGAGTGAAAATTCACATAAAATATTGTAAGATGAAACTATTGAACATGTTTGCACTACGTATGATATGCATGAAGCTGAGAACCTCTAGGCGGGGAGGAAGGTAATTTTATAGTTTCAAAGTAGTGTCTATAACCTTAACTAGACTTATTTATACTCAATAATTCTTCTCCAATTCATCTCACCAACCTAATGGGAAATCCCTATAGACAATAGTTTGGAGAGGTACAAGTCAACTACAATCCTTGCATAGGAGTTGTGGAACAAAATATTGGTATTAGGGTCAACCTTGTTGAAGTGAAAAAATTTATTTTTAATAGATTCATAAGTGAGATTGCACAAAACCTGAAGAGGGAGATGGAAAATATTGGCCTAGGTGGGGTTATACTCATTATGATCCACTATTGGATTTATAGATGGTCCAAAGGTGAAGGAACAAGGCATGTGAATCAAATTTCTATAGACCCAAAGATATAACATATTTAATATGTGTATAAAGTCAAAGATAAACATAAACAAGCTACAAGCACAAGGATAAATTTCTACCTTAATTGAAATAAGTAGGTTCCACTGATTAGAGAACCATGAATGTAGTATTAGAAGAGACAACCAAAGAAAGTTAAATCTGTCAACAAGAGCTATCTTCTCAAAAGAATAGATGTAGTACAATACCTCCTTTCCAAACACAAAATCCAAAAAAATATTACCGAGGTGAGCTTTTGTTTAGGATAAGAAAGAGGTCCCTTAGAGGGTTTCTGAAGTAGATCAACAAAATAAATTTTAAGAGAAGAATCCTAGAAGTAATTTATCTATAACAATCTTGAAATGAAGGAAACACCAAGTTTTATATGTAAACCACCATTTTGCAAATGTGAGATCTATTAATTGAGGAAGGCCTTTTGATAAGAGTTGTTTCTCCCGATCTCCAAGGGTAGGAGAAAATATCACATTTATTCATAGAATTACAAAGAAAAATTAGATATAATTTAATATTTTATTAATATTAAAAAAATAAATGAACCTATATATTATTTAAATAAATATTTCACATACTATTCAAAAAATAAGGGTAACATGAGATGAAGTATCAAAGCCAATAAAATAAAAATAACCATAGAAAAACTATAATAATAGAAATAATGTCACAAATTGTCCAAAAAATTACAAACTCCAAAGATTACATCATTTACAAAAGTTTAACATGCATGATCTTAAAAAGTAGAAGTGGATTATGTGATACTTAACTATTAGCCTTTAAGTTTAATTAACATGTATTATGTTTTCACCATTAGGATTAACTTTATTAATGATGAATACTTCTAAATGGTCTAGTCATCACCCCATCTTAATAGACATTGATGAACAATACACTAGGAGTAAAAGAAAGATTTGGATATAAAATAAAATTTTAAATAATTAAGGATACTAACTAAAAAATTGCACAAAAATTATCTCATTCTTTTTTATGAATTGTCCAAGTGTGAGGGGAAAGCCAATTATATCTTTTAGTGGGTGTGTAAATTTGAAATGGGATTTCAAGATACTATTTGTAGTGTTTCTATATAGGATAGTTTTTCATTAAGGGAAAATTAGTTTTACAAGGACCAAAAACCTGAGTATAGAGGAAAAATATAAATAGGAGAACTAACAACAAACCAATAGAAATTCCAATGCCTAGCAATACAGACCCCCCCAAAAAGGGAACACTATCGCACACCACCCACAAAATAATCAACATTCTTTTCTATAAAATCAACATTGATGCTCCTTAGTTTCTTAACTGAATTTTCAATGGGGGTTTCCCCCTTGTTATTACTTCTTAAAATGGTAGCATGGCTAGGAAGATAATCCTTCTAAGATCTATCCAGAGTAGAAAATGTATCCGTGGTCGATCCTATATCCTTGAACTAGGCCTTTTTCGATGAGTTCACACTCACAGATGAGGAAGCATCAATATCCTTGGATAGATGTTCAAAGGGAAAAAACCTATTCATTTAGCTTCCTAAGGCCCATAATGGAGTTACCCATGTCAGAATTACTAACCACGACAATTTCTCTGAACTTTTCCTACATCATCTTATGAGTATCTTCCAAACTCTTAATCCTCCACTAGTGATTAAACTTAGGCCACTAATTCCCTTCAACAAGGTATTAAATTAATACTCTCCACAATAGTATCAAACATTTTTTTAAAGGAGGAAATTCTATCTTTCAAGCTATTAATTTCTTCAAAAATCTAAAAGAATACCAAATTCTAGTTATCCATAAGGATTTTAATATCCTTATTAATACTTCTTCTCTCTGAAAAAGAGGACCCCTTCTCATTAGGGGTATTTTGAATAGGAATATCCACATGTATGGCCCTAATATCAACCAGATCACTTGATTGGGAAATATAGGGGAGTTCAGGACTTTCACAGTGATGGTCTCATAGTTTATTCCATAAGAAGACTTTCTAGTTCTCACTAAGAGAGACCAAGATAAAATCGAAGAATGAAGAGTGACCTTTCTTTTTTGTTTCTTACCCCTACTGGGGTCTAGGGAATCTAGGATGTAGTCACCATGAGGTACATAATCCAAACCCTTACCATCAGAGACCACAATTATTTTATGAGATGGTGAAGCCTTGGGCTTATTTCAAGCTCTCCAACATGAAATACCGCATCCCTTTCTTAATCAACTGAAATCTACTTTGAAGACATATCCCCATAGTGCACTTTGATTTTTTTTTTAAAAATCAATTACCTTTTTGGAAGGAATATTTTTATCCATATGAAGGACTTTCACATTTTCCATTATTATTAAAATTAAACCCTCAGGTATAATAGGGAAAATTGGGTTTTTTGCATGAGATCTCAAACTATGATCCAAAGATGATAATAGGTAGAAAGGCAATGGAATACATTTATTATGATTAAAATGATTTAAAATCAAAAAATTATAACTAAAAAAACTAGTAAATATTCCATATAAGGTAAGTTATCTAATTATTATCTTGGCCACCTCCAACCATGATTCTTTGATGGCAGCTTTGTCATAACAACAACGTATGAAATTCAAAGATTTCCATCACTTCAATAGTACTCTACTTGTCCCTATATGTTGAAACTTCCTCCCTTCAAGGTTGGTGTTTGAGAATTTAGCTACAAGTTCTTTATTAATCTATAATTTCAAGAAGTACACACACAAAATGCCTTCCTTTGAACCCTCCATGAAGGCATCTGTAACTTGCACATCAACCTCATGGAGAGTTTTAGTATACCCAGTTAGACCACCCATAGATATTTTAGACCAAAACACCTCCTTGCACTGCCATTTATCATCATGGACTATCAGTTGTAATCTATATGATCACCTCCCATGTTGGTATCAAAATGACATCTCAGTAGCTCAATATTCGATATGTAGACAACTTGGAATAGAACTTGCAAGATAATCAACCTGTTGCAATTAAATGAAGAGCACCTATGGAAACATCATAAAATTTTATAATCCATCATTTCCAAGGAAGGGTACAAAAAATCACTTCCCAACATAATGTCGCAGTAGTATTTGGGTTTCCATTGGTATATTAACATTTATTTCCAAATTAATCCTATGTGTAGAATTCACTCCTCAACTAGATAGAATGTCTTCCTCTTGGTTATCCTCTTGATAGACATGAAATATTTTATAAGCTTCAAAATAATTTTACATTTTTGGTCAATCCTCAATAATGTTCTTGATCATCCATCTCGGGTAGGAAAGACCTTTCAAATAGTTAACAATGTTTAACAAATCACGTTCAAATAGGATTTTTCCATACCTTCATCCTTGGCCATTTTTATTCTAGTGCAGTCATTCTATCTAGGATAGTTGGTTTGTAGTGAAATCTTGTAGTATAAATGATGAGAGACATAAATATAAATTTATTCCAGTGTAATATAGGGAAATAGAATTTACTATTTTGTATGTGAAAATCAAGAAACTTGGTCTATTTCAACTTTGTTTACAAGGAGGGTAGTGATCAAATTGGCTCAAGATATAGTGCACAACACATATTTAGCAATCCATCATGATGACTTTAAAGTGATATTTTAAATTTGAAATAGCATTATAACTTGTAGGTTTAAAGATAGGAAAATGGTCTCTTTAGCTACATAGAATCTTTAATCGCTTCCCTATGTAATTTCTTGCTCAGTTAGGCCCTATTTTTAGTATGTATGATATCCTACATCTCGTCCCACCTTCCTAGATCAATTTAATATAAAATTTTGGATTATTCTCTCTAAATATTATCTTATGTCCCAATTTAAGGCCAAATTGGGGCAACAAAGTAGTTAGGGCTCAGTGCTCCGAAGAATGAATGAATCAGGGCATCCCACTTTCTGATGATTGGATCCAAATTAAACCCACTCAATAGTCATGTTATTTTAGTAGTAATTTTAAACCCACATCATCATTCATTACATTTTTCACCTTGAAATGGATAGGATCTAGGTATAAAAGAAATCTACCCTCATTTATTTTGATATCACTCAAGCTTAATTAGAGCTCTCAACTACAATTTGACATCTAATAGTTCAAGAGAATTTTTTTCAACATTGAAGGAATTTAATCCTACCATATTCTTCATTGTGGAAAGCTTAAACAACTTTCATACATGTCTTTTATGATTTCCTCATAGGCTCTTGTGGAATCATGTTATTCAATCAACACTTGTGATCAATTTTATAGAGCATTGGATAAAGGTATATAAAATCCAAATTCTTAGATCTAACTTATTTTTAATTTAGATTTAAATGTTAATTCCTAAAATAGGGTTTTACTTAGGAAAATCCCTTTCTACATAATATTTTTCTATTTAGTGTGCAGGTGTATGTGATCAATGCATGGAAAAAAACTATAAATAGATTAGGTAATGGAGATAGAATCTACAACTAGTAAAAAATAATAAAATCTTGAGTAGGATGAGTAGCATGCCCCGGTCCTAGGATAAGGTTGTCTAGGGGGTCTCAATCCCTCCATCTCAGCTTCATATTTGGATCACAAGTTAGTTACTATATGTTGTTACTAGATGTTTACCAAAATCTACAAGGTTGTTCTCAATCTCCCTATACACATGGAAAACCATTAATTCACTCGATTTGGATCTGAATCCTAAATCTTTCATCCATAATTGCATAATAAAAACTCTCCTAATAGGGAAGGATCATTGCATCAACCTAGTCACTCATCTCTCTTAAGGCCTAATACATCATCTTCCTTCCAATATAAGAAAAGATACACCCAAGCTTCCTAGTTTGTTCATGCATCATAGTGAACCCTACTTCCCACCTTACATTTTGGTAAATCAAACACTTTAGATCTTCCTTATAATCTAGTGTTTAGATCTTATTACCATATATTTATACCATATTATTTCTACATTTCATGTATTTAGGGACACCATTTAGAAAACATTATGCTAGCATATATACAAAATAAAAAAAATTAGATATGTGGATGATAAAAGTATATAAGATAATAAAATATAGACAAGAACTTATTACCAAAATCTTGGTTAAAATTTATGTGATGAAAGTGAGCAGGGAATTCTTTTCCACGTTGATAGTGAGTGGGGAAGCCTTGTCCCATATTTTTTAAATATGCAATGTTGGGATCTGAAGCTCTTTATTTTCTCAATTTGAATGTAAATTTTTTCCTTTATAGCCTACAATATGTACATATTTAGTGAACCCACAATAGTGGGTTACACTTTTTTGCCTGAACGGACACTCAACTCTACATTTTGATAAAAAAATTTCAAATTCAGATGCATATTGTCATTAAACCGTTTGAAATAAGAAGATGAAGTAAAATAGAGTCTTTTAGGATTTTCTATCTAGATTCTAAATATATATATATATATATATATTTTTGAATTGATTTGAATGGTTTTTTCTTTCTCCCACAAAAATTGGTATGTGGTTGAAAATGTCATGTTCAAAGAGTTACATTGTTTTCATAGAGCATAACTTTTTTTATAAAGTAGATATCAATGTGATTCTTTCAGATTTAGTTTTTTAACATCCATATGGAGGGCATGCAATTGGTTTGATGATATTATCTCTATTATTGCACATGTTATTGATGTTTGAAGTTGACTAAACCGTAATTGACATACTTTGACTACATAGCTTATAACTTGTCATGTATTTGTCCAATTTAATTTTTATTTTTTTTTATAGAAAGAGAACTTCAATACCTAGGGAATATGTAATTTTTAGAATTTTTTTTCTCTCATTTAGTATTTTTTCATAAGTGTCGAACATAGAGTAAGACATACGATGAAATATCTATGTTTAGTAAAACTAAAAATACAAAGTCATAATAAACTTAATATATATTAACATTATAATCATTAGAAATATTTTTCTCAATAGTACCTTAATACATAGATAGGTTTTTCAAATGGATTCATTTGATCTACTAAAATATAAAGTCAAAGTGTTTTTTTGTCAGCATTTTAATAGGTGTGAAGGAGACTCCATTGTAGGTATGAATGAGGAGTATAGATGTAATATAAATATTTTTCTTATCCAAGAGGCTTTGAACTAACTATTTGTAATTAATTACTTCAAATAGAACCTCTCAAGGCTTAAATTATCATATTTTATTAAAAATTTGTCATTTCAGCAAAAATCAACATGTCTAAAAAAGTGTAACCCACTATTGTGGAGTCACCCATAAAAAATGATATTTTATAGGTTTATGGGGTTTTGTGCATTTCAAACCTTAATTTAGCAATTAATATTGAAACATAAAATAAATTAAATTGAAATAGATGTGTGTTGTAATGTAGAAGAGGAATGATATGAAAATGAAATAGTTGAATCTTATACCTTGAACTAGAGAAATGATAGTCGAATATGATCACAAGAGTTGATAAAATAACACGACTTCATAATACCTAAAATGAAATCAATCACAAACTTATTCTTTCATGAAGGTTGTTGAAGCTTGCCACAATATTCGATATGAAAAATACAGTGGGATGAAATGCCTTGAGTGATTGGTGTTTGAGTTCTCCTTGGATGTGATGTGTGTGTGTAAAAGAGAATAGGTAAGATTGTTTCTATATCTCTCCATAATTTTTTTTTAATTTTGAAGAAAACTAACCATAAAATAAATTTATAGCTCCTGCAAAATAGTCATTATGTGATTTAAATTTAGGCTTTTAATATCAAGAAAACATCACCCTTGGTGGAAATACCTTGGAAGAAGGTCATTTTAGGTGATCTTGTCTTGGGACATGATCACACCAAGTAGCCTTGTCCTAAGACAAGGTCACCTTAGGAAACCTTGATCTCTTCATAAAAAAAGATCAAGGAGCTTAGATCTTGAATTCTATGAAGGTATTAGACTTTTAGCCTATGTAAGAGGAATTGAACAAGATCATGCATGGGAGGCCATACAAAAAAAGATGAGGCCTAGGTGACAAATAAATTATATAGGTATAAAATTCATGATGATACATTTATCCCACAATTAAGGAGTATCAGTCTAAATGTGTAGTGTGTGTGTGTGTGTGTGTGTGTGTGTGTGTGTGTGTGTGAGAGAGAGAGAGAGAGAGAGAGAGAGAGAGAGAGAGAGAGAGAGAGAGAGAGAGAGAGAGAGAGAGAGAGAGTAATCCCCTAAACCATAAGATATCAACTTGTACAACCATGTTGAATGGAAAAAAAATAGAACATAAACTAAATAAAACAAAGACAATGAAGAAAAAATAAAATAATTAAAGACACACAAAAGGGGTTATTATTAAGATCAAAGACTCAAATTAAATTACTTGAAGAGTCCTTTCTCTAATCAATATGTCTGAAATATCATTCTTAGAATGTTATTTTAGGAGAACAAACGGTTTCTTGGAAATAGGGATAAAATACATCAAATATAAGGTAAAGAACCATGATACAAGAAACTATAAAGGTGTGTTATTCTATGGGCTTGTGGAGGAGAGAAAGGAAATATGGATTCCAAGAGCTAGCAACATGTACTATGGTAGGTGTTTGCTGAAAGATAATTGATTATACTAGACAATAATTTCCATTAAGTTTTTTGATTCATATGAAAAGAGGAGGAAGAGTAAAAATAGTCTATTAAACCATGTTATAATAGTTCCACTCATTCTACGAGAGATTTCGATGTAAAGAGAGTTGAATAGTGTAAATTTTTTTATTATGATAATCAACTCATCTTTAAAATACTAGTACCAAGGAAATGTCAAATAGTGTAGGAATTTGTATTACGATAGTCAACCATTCACAAGGATAACTAAGAAATGAATTATATGCAAATAAATTGACAAAAATATTTTCTATGGATAATGAGCAAAAAAAAATTATGCAAGGAAATATAGAAATACATAAACATTTTAGACTTAGAAAATAAATATTGAAAGGAAAACTTCAAAAGCTAATGAATGTATCAAAAAGTTGAGAGAATAGATTAAAAAGTTCAAATAAAGACATCAGGATGTCAACAAAGAATTGAACAAGGAAAATGAAATAATTGTCAATATAAAGATGCAAGTTGAAGCAATAAATAAAATTAAATAATGTTTGAATGGATTAATCAAACACAAAATTAAAGAATGTGCAAAGCTGGAGCAAGAAAAAATAAGCTTGAAATCAAAAGGAAAACTCCTTAAAACTTGATGAATTAATGGCTTCATAAAGGACACTAAAAGAGAAAGATTGTGGATTAGTCTTTAAAGCAAGTGAAAGCTCAAATGAAAATATTGAAGACAAAAGTAAAATGGAGAAGACCATTACTAGAAACAAGATGTTGATGAAACAATCATAGGAAATTGGCTCTGAAATCAAAATATTTTTTCAAGAAAACTATTGGTCAGACAACCCAATACTCTTGAAGGTACCCTACTTTCAATGGGACATAGGGTTGTAGGATGCAAAATAAAAGTAAACCAAAATATTCAATGTTTTATTTGTAAAAGATTTGGTTATAAGGCTAGTAATTAAACAAATCAAATTGTCAATAAAATAAACATACCATTTGATGGCCTTATTGTCGATTGTCCAATGGATTTGAACATAAAGTTAATCAGTTTAGATCTAGAATGAATACAATAAATTCAGAACACAAATTATCTAATTGTAATAGGATTGGGAAAATTGCTAAACATTCCAAAAACGTGAATAAAGGATGCTCCAAAAAAGAAAAAATAGTTAGAAAAAAAGGTAGAGAAAAAAGAAGAAAGGAATGAAATGAAACTGATTTTGAGAAAGAAAGACCAGACAATGCTACTACATCTATCTCTAGTGTAGAGATTTCCTTTGGAAACTAGGTTTTAATGATCTGGTGAAGGGGGAGCTCTATTAAAAAAAAATTCACTTGCCAAAGAAACATGTTGATATATACAGAAATTATTGAGTTTGAACTATTGATGAAAATTGTGATAGAAAATATTGGTATGTGGAAGTTTGCAAAATAGTGGAAGATGACTATACACTTGGGAATGATGTGTTTAGCAATTTTTTGATGACATGAAATTTTTGGTGGCAAAACCCTAATTCTACTTAAAGGCATATTTGGTAGATTTTTCATGATCACTTCAACATTAGTAACTTTGAGAAATTTCAAGGAACATAAAGAAACTTGACGCAAAAGTTGTCATCAATTGTAATAAGGTATTTATAATTTTTATGTTGATTTAAATAAGCTATTATACTACAAAGTTGAGCCCCAAATGGAATAAGATACTTCAGTTGCTTCCTTTTCAAAACTACATACTAGGATCATATGTGTTAAAGATATCTACAAATTTATTGAGGTTCACTTTGATAAGTAGGATAATAAAAAGTTAAAGAAATTTTGAAGGTTCTCTTTATAGAGATGATTTGCAAAGAATTTATAACCTAGGGCATAAGGGTTTAAACACATGGAGAATTTTTTTATGGTCATATATGAAGATTTAATTAATATTATTTTAAGTAAAATTTATGATGATAATATTTGGTTGGAATAATCTTATCAAATAACATAAGAAGTTATCAATGTTGTTATGGGTCTTTGCTTAGAAAAATGCATGCATTTAGTTAAATCAACAAAGAATAAGAAAGTTAGACCTATGACAAGTGTGACAAGAAATTAGAGGGCTTTAGGAATTGACACCATTATTGATTCATTAGTATGTTTTTTTCTTTTGGAATTATGTACAAAATTTAATTTTAGAGTAGGGAAGTTTCCATATCTATGATTATTATATATGCCACTCATCAAATGGTTAGAAAAGGAATATATTATTATTTGAGCTAATTGTTGAGACAACGACTATTGAACAACTTGATCTTAACCAAGAAAGAGGGTTATGCTTTTTTATCTATAACTCTAATTTTTTGTTTAGTATTTTACTTTCTAAATTGACAACTACTGAAGGAGAATTTTGTGTGGGTTGATAATTTTCTTATAGGGAAGAAAATATATAGTTATTTGAATGAATTTAATAGAAAATATAGTGCATGTGGAGACTAATTCATTGAGATCCAAAAGTACTTCTTGTGTGGAGAAACAAAAGCATAGAATTACCTTTCTAGTCGATATAGATAATTTCTTCATGGAAGTAGTATTACCCAGGAAATATAGATTAATTAAATTTGGTTATGAGATTAACATGGAAGATTGTGTGTTGAATATAGAAAAATTTCTGAAGTGTCTAGTAGACCTAACAGGAGAATTTTTTTGTACATATGAGAAATTAGTTGGATCAAATGGTTTGGAATGTACATCTCTAGAAGGATCCTCCTTTGCGAAAATAAGACGCAGAAAATCCTTTGAGGCCTTTTATATATTGCATCTCAAAGAAGAAGAAGAAAACTAAAAGAAAGAAAGAGATATCATTGATCATTGATGTTAATGAACCAGAATCTTCCAAGATTGATGAGAAGAAAAAATGAATTATAGTTATACAGGAAGAAAAATGTAACGACTCCAGAACTTCTAATGAAGATCCCTTTGAGGTAGACAAGGTAACAACAATGCTTGAAGAACCATATGGAGTTTAAACTATCGGTGATGTATAATTTTCATGACCTTTATATGATAAGGAGAGAATTAAAGAAGACTTGATTAATCATATGATCTAAAAAAAATATCTCCTAGGGATATCAAGAGTTTACTTCTAAAAATTATATTTGAATAGATACGAGAACATTTGACCATAAAATCTACGTGAAAGGAAGATGTTGATCTAGATCAATGGCTATAAAGAGGCTTGGGGAAAAAGAATGTTACAACACAACTAAAACTAAATTTATAAAGGAAATTAGGAAATATGTTGGTGTAGTGGGTAGAACTTACAAATATTATCTTAGGTGGTCTATTGCAACTAAGAAGAAAAAGACTAGAATTGATTAAAATGAGAAGGCATTGAAAAAATTGACTTAAATATTGACATTGTTAAAGACAAGTATGGTGGAAGAAGAAAAAAGATCAATGAAATTCATGCAGAATTGATATCTGTACAGATATAGAGAGATGACCTTTCCATAACCTTTTGGAAAGTCAAGGAGATGGTTCAAGAAAAACTCGAACACTTTTCTCGATTGTTAGATGTGGACAGAGAATATTTTAGTCTTATTACACCACATAGATTGATTAATTCTATTGAACTATTTAAGAAATGTGATAGTAACATAGGACAAGTAAGGAGGATTGAATTAAGGACAATCCAAAAAAGAAGCCAAACACCACAATGCAGAATTACACAACAAGACAATATCTTCTACTAAATTTTCATTAACATGCCCGGCTATAAGGCCCTCCAGGTTAGGGCCAAATATAATCAAAAGTATTTCTGCAAACTCTCAGCTAGTCCAGCTCTAAAACAAATTAGCAACTGATGGAAACCCCAAGGTAGATCTGAACTTGAGCTCACAAGCCTCGAAACAATCTCCTTGTCTCCAAGCATGCAAACCACTAGCTCTGCTATTACAAACTATCAGATAACAATATGATCTTCAAGATCTCAGAGGATCAAAAATGCTATCCTTCTATCTTCCCAAATCTGCTCCTAAAAAACTACCCAAACACTCCTTAAATATTAATCTTTAGCCACAAGTTAACTTGATGAAATAATTAACTCTTAAGCCAATTCAGCTCCTATTACAAACAAATATTAAATGCAATAATAGTCTTCTCATAAATATCCTTACAAACATTTAATTCTCCATGATGACCACTAGATCTACATAGGAGAATACAAAAAAAAAACTACCAACAATAAATGCACCAAGTCGACTAGCCAAATCTCCAAGAATTCTAGTTGGTAAGAAAGAACTACCAAGCACTAGAGAAACAACAGACCAAGCCAAGAAACACTAAGAAAAATAGGCATCACTGAGCACAAGCTCCACCAAGCACCAGAGGTTTTATCGAGCTTCCTTCAATAACCAAGATCATTGATTAAAGTTGCAACCAAGAAACACATAACCAAAACAACACACCTCCATGCAGATTCACTGATCACCCTAGAATGCCCCTGCATTAGACACTCCAGGTTCAAAAAGATGTTCTCATAGGTTGGAAGAACATCTTATGGGATTCAGCACATAAACCCCACATTGGTTCTTCACATACAAGTCCTCCAACTTTTCACCTTGTATACTCTTCCACTTATGTTTCCTCTGTCTCTTTAACTCTTTCCTTGATAACACATGGGCTTGTTCTCCACACTGATCACCATTCCTCTGAGGATCCAACAAGTCAACTTGGTTATCAATATTCTTAAGGGGTATTAAGGATTCGTAGCACAAATTAATGTTTGCAAGGACACCTTAACAACCCTTACAAATTGTAAGATGAATTATAATGGGTCCTAAAGGGTCATAAGGGGACAAAAGGGGTCCTAGGATACATTTATGTGTCCTATGACCCCATAATACCCCCTAACATAAACCAGTTTATGGTCCAAGTTTCTAGGAGGTTCTAAAAGGTCTTAATGTGTCTTAGGAAACACTAATGTGTCCTAGGACTCCTTATAACCTCTTACAACTTCTTCATACCTCTTACCATATACTAATGTATGGTAAGGGGTCCTAAGCGGTATTAAGAAGCCTTAGGATACATTAAAGTTTCCTATCTTGATCCCTTAAGGACCCTTAGGACCCCTTACCATATATTATTGTATGGTAAGGTGTCATAAGAGGTCATAATTGGGTACATAATGTTTATAGCTAAACATGGACCTCTAATCCAGCCATAGACACAACATAGTCATTGCTCAAAAAGTAAATTATGAAAATGAGTATGAATTACCCACCTCACAAATTCATAGTGAATAGACCTATTGCCTCCTAACTAGTTCAGGTGTTCAAATTAATCTCCGATTGGAGACCCAACAACCATAGACCAAGCTAAGACAGTGGATTTGAAAGATTGAAAATGATCAAATTGCAATTAATCTATATGAGAGATGCAAATGGTAATCTAAGCATGAAAGTACAAAATTACTCTAAGAAGCTTGAAAGAAATGTGAAAATTAAACTACTAAACAAATAATAAAACTATATTATAATGAGAGTGCAATTATACTACTAACATGAAATTATACTAATTGTGCAATGAAAACTTGAAAGCATGAGAAATTGAGACACAAATTGACTATAATTTTGATACTCTAAAATTGCCTATCCCAAAATGAAGAAAAGGAGCTCATAATATAGAAAAGTCGGGATATAGGATGAAGAGTTTCTTGAAAAGAAATGACTGACTCTTCATCTCCACGGAGGAAGGCGAGACAAATATTGAAGAATTATTTAATTAAAAGAATGAATATTGCCACATATGGGTGACTCTTCAAATAATTTTGAATTAATAAACCCAAATAAAGATGTCCATTCAAATAACCAAATATTAATTCCTTTTTCATGTGTATTAGCTAAAGGGGGTGGAATTAATTTAATTTAAAAGCACTTAGGACTTTAGAATTAAATTAATTAATCATAGAGATTTTTAGCCAATAAATGTCGAAATGGTTTTGAATTAAATATAGTGTGATTAATACAAATTTAGGGTTTTTTGCATTTGACACCAAGTCAAATAAAGTCAATTAGGAGACAGGGTTGCCTAGTAGAATAGGACTTTAATGATGTAAAAATTGAAGAAAAGTGCCAAAATTGATTAGAATTGTAAGGTGCCAATTTTGGGGTATTACATTTTGCCCCTCTTTGAATTGATGTGCAAGAAGCACATTGATTCAAAGAATAGTTTGATGTGACAGATGATGAGGTTTTAGGATTATCTCTAGAACAGAGCTTAACCCTCAGAAGTCAAGGTTAGATTTCCAAGACATCAATCAGATCAAGATGTAGAACTAGCTTCAGAATGAAGCATGATTCTCTGAAGTCTAAGTTAGATTGTGAAGACAATGGTTGGATTACCACTTGAGAGAAAACTGGAATCATGGTTAGATTGCCCCAATACTCGTTGGAAGAATGATAATTGATGTAGACTTAAGACTATCTCTAGAACCAGGGTTAGATTGACCCTCTATGAAGCTTAGTCCTCTGAGACCCGAGTAAGATTACCCAGATAATAATACAAAAGATATTTTGAGAGCCATCTCCAAAATGAAGCTTGATTTTCAGGAATTAGGATTAGATTTCCCCAATACTTAATAGGTTTTGAGAACCATCTCCATAATGAAGCTTGATTCCTGAGGATCCAAGTTAGATTTCTCAAATATCTAAAAGATAGATGACAAGATGACAAGATGCGAGGCCCAAAGATGCCCCAAGTGATGAGGTCTTTTGATTCAGATCAAACTGATTCAAGAATTGATTCAACAAGATTCAATGAGGCAATCATCCTACCCCCTCGGGAGTGAAATCAAAAGATGACATGTTAGAAAGAGGATTGACAACAAAAGGTTGCAGATATAGATAGAATCAAAGATCCAGAGGAACTCAGAATAGATTAAGGAAGCATTGAGAGGATGCGAAAGTGATTTGGAGGTCTTGTTGACCAAGTTTGACCATAGTTGACCAAATTTGACTAGGGTTGACTTTTGATGAAAACATTGAAGATCTCGACAAAATGGTGATGAGAGAAGATTCCAACAATAAAACTTCACCAGAAGGTTGACTGCACAAGTGTCCAATCCCGAAGGTCCCAAAATTTTTAAAACATGATTTTGAGCTATCTATATATTTCAGATTTCAATTTCAATCCTGAAAATAGATTTAGAATAGTCGATTTAGCCAAGGGTATAATTTTTGCGCAAAACAGAGCACTTCTAAAAATTAGGTCAAAAGCTATATAAGGCTCGGAGGGGTAATTTTCAATTCATTATTCACTTTGTCTTCTAGCGATTTGAGAGCTCTAAGAGAGAGATGGAGGGCATCCTAGTGCATACCTGTAAGTAATTGATAAACCTTCATGCATTTCAAGTTTTAACGCTTTATTAGGTCATTTAGGCTAGATTTTTAGGTGTTTTTAGCCTTATTCTTCAACCTTCACATGAGGAAATAGTTTCCTCACACCGGCCTCATGAGTCACCACTCGCTTGAGAGAATGGTTCTCTCGCATGGGTTAGGGCTTCTTCACCTGGGGTATCTCCATGAGCTCACATGAGATGCTTGGTGATGCCACATGAGAATCTATCCTATCTTGTGCGAAGGAACAGTTTCCTCACGTGAGAAGCTGCTGCAGCATTTAGAGTTTTCATCCAATTTTGCATAAAGGCGGCCAATTAGAGCATCCAAGAGTCATGTTGAGGATAGATGCATAGCCTCACTTGCTGCTACTACTTTGAAGAATCATCATAATTTAAATATTGATCCAATCTCATCGCTTACTTTACAGGTTGACCTCCTAGATGTTGTGTTCTGGTCTCACCACCTAGTTATCAACACATTATTACAGAGATTGAGCGATGTTGATAGTGCCCACATTAATGGGCTAGGATTGACTTACTTGCATCATATACCCAACATTCAAGTAAATCCAAGTCTACTAGGTGCACTGGTCGAGCGTTTCCATTCAGAGACGAACACATTCCACTTGCCGATGGGGGAGATGACAATCACACCTGAGGACATTTATAGGATACTGAGGATACCTTTCCACGGTGCCTGTGTTGAGTATTAGATCTAGCCAAGAGAAGGTACACTTGTTAGGATAATAAGAAAAAAATACAAATATTAACAAACAAAAGAGAACACAACAACACAGAATTTAACATGGTTCACCCAATCCCTGGGCTACGTCCACCAACAGTGAGTCCAATATCTTTATTATTATCTAGCGATTACAATCTAAAACTTGCAACTCAATTCCACCATAGGAAGCTACAATAATCCCTTACATAATGAATCTCAAAACCCTAAGCCCTTTTACAAGTATTTTTGACATAATGAAATTAGGGAAAAAATACTCTGACTAATAGAAAAATACATGGCCGACACTTTACAATATTATTAAGTCATTGTTTCCCCTTGACCCCATCAGGGGCTCTACCCCTTGACCCTATGAAAAGTCTAATTAGGCTCCACATACATAACAATCTCCCACTTGGAGACTGATCAGACTCCACAACAATATCCTCCCACTTGGAGACTGATCGGCCAAAACCTATAGCTCCCACTAGAATAATGAAACCATCCTAGACTCAATTGTTCTTTTATTTTGTTTAGTCTAGAAGACCAACCGAAGTTGAATAGGAATTCAGCTTCTCCCTTGTGACTACCTTTGTAAACATATCTACTGGATTATCATCTATATGTATCTTCTCCAACCTTAACTGTCCATCATCCAATACTGACCAGATGAAATGATATCGCAACTATATGTGCTTTTTTTTTTAGTGCAAAGCAAAATTCTTTGCAAGATGAATGGCACTCTGACTATTTGAATACAAATAATTATCTGCCTATGGATTTCCCAATTCTTTTATGAAGAATTGAAGCCATATCATCTCCTTGGCTGCCTCTGTAGCAGCAACATACTCTACCTCTGTAGTAGATAAAGCATTCACCTTTTGTAACCGAGAAATCCAACTCACTGTTGTCCCACCAACAGTAAATACATAACCTATAGTACTCCATCTGGTATCAATATCTCTTGCCAAATCTGAGTCAACATAACCATGAATAGTATTAGATGAGCCCCCAAAGTGTAACCACTTATTGGATGTACCTCTCAAATATCTGAGAATCCATTTGACTACATTCCAATGCTCAATCCTAGGGTGACTCATATACTGGCTAACAACTCCCACTGCATGTGCAATATCTGGCCTAGTACATACCATAGCATACATTAAGCTCCCTAAAGATGAAGCATAAGGTATCTTGGACATTCTTGCCTCTTCTTTTGGTGTCTTTGGACACATTTCTTTAGTCAATTTCAAATGACCAGGCAAAGGTGTAGTGATAGCTTTGGCATCCTTCATGTAGAACCTCTGCAACACCTTCTCAACATAATCAACCTGAGATAGAGTTAATTTTTTGTTCTTCCTATCTCTTCAAATTTTCATGCCAAGGATTTGTTTTTCTACCCCCAAATCCTTCATAGAAAAAGATTTTGCTAACTATTGTTTCAACCCCTTAATATGATCCATGTTAGATCCAGCTACAAGCATATCATCAACATATAAACATAGAATAATGTAGCTGTCATTATTTAACCTCTTGAAATAAACACAATGGTAAGAATTACATCGAGTGTATCCATTCTCATGCATAAAAGTATCAAATTTAATATACCATTGCCGAGGTGCTTGCTTCAGGCCATATAAACTTTTCTGCAATTTGCACACTAAACTCTCCTTACCCTTGACCTCATATCCCTATGGTTGTACCATATATATTTCTTCATTCAAATCACCATGAAGAAAGACTATTTTAACATAAAGCTTCTCTAAATGCAAATCTTCAATAGCCACAATACTTAAAATAGTACGAATAGAAGTCATTTTAACAACTGGAGAAAAAATCTCATCAAAATCAATACCATGTTTCTATGTAAATCCTTTTATGACTAATCTAGCTTTAAATATTTTCTTACCTCCATCTTCTTCTTTCAACCTATAAACCCATTTATTCTGCAAAGCCCATTTTCCTGTAGGTAACTGACATAAATCCCATGTTTGATTTTTTAGCAAAGAGTCCATTTCATTTGTCATTGCAAACTCCCACTGAAGTTTTGTATCCACTTGCATAGATTCACTATAACATTTAGGTTCACCAGCATCAGTTAATAAGATAGAATACAAAGAAGGTGAAAATCTATCTGGAGGTCTACTTAGCCTTTTTGACCATATAACATTCATTGGGGTGTGTGGCATTTGGTGTTTCTATTGTTGTGGAGCATAAGGAACTACTGGAACATTATCATTTGGAATATCATCCAGCACTACATAATCATTTTCTTTCTTCTCATGCTGCTGCAACAAATCTTTGTACAATACTTTCTCATTGAATATAACATCCCTGCATCTTACAATTTTATGATTTTTAAAATCCCAAAGCCTATAACCAAATTCATCAATGCCATATCCAACAAATACACATTTGTTTGACTTAGCTTCCAGCTTGGTTCTATTTTCAGAATCTATAAGTGCAAAAGCTTCACAACCAAAGGTATTGAGAAAAGAATAACTCACCTTCTTACCACTCCATGCTTCCTCTAGAATACAATAGTCCAAAGGAGTAGAGGGGCCTCTATTGATTAAATAAATAACAGTGTTCACAGCCTCTACCCACATATTTTTGGGCAGCCTAGCATGCAACCTCATACTCCTTGCACATTCCATTATTGTCCCGTTCATGCATTCAGCCACTCCATTTTCTTGTGGAGTCCTTGGTATAGTTTTCTGTCTATGAATACCAGTAGAGGCACCATAATCTTCAAATTATTTTTTGCAATACTCACCACCATTATTAGATCTGAGACATTTTAATCTTTTTCCTGTCTCATTTTCAACCAAGCTTTTCCATTTCTAAAAAGTTTCAAATACATCAGATTTCTGTCTAATGAAATATATCCATACTTTCCAAGTTGCATCATCAATGAATGTAACATAATACTAAGAGCCACCAAGGGAAGATACCTGAGTTGGACCCCATATATCTGTATGCACAAGCTCTAATTTTTCATCTTTCTTTTCCTTCCCACTCTTTACAAAACTAACTCTCTTTTTCTTTCCATACACACAACTTTCACAAAAATCCATATTAACACATTTTAGACTGGGTAAAAATTTCTTTGAATGAAGTAATTTCATACCTTTCTCACTCATGTGCCTAAGTCTATTGTGCCACAGTGCTATTTCAGAATCTCTAGCTACTGTCTCTTGTTCTACCTACTCAATTATAGCAACTATTCCTGAACATTTATTTTTCTCTGAAATAATTAAAGTAGAGGGAACAGTATGACCTGTACAAAGATATAAGGTGCCTACTTTCACACCTTTTGCTACTACTAAGGAACCTTTTGAAACCTTCCAATTTTTATCATTAAAAGTAGTTCTGCAACCCTCATCAATGATTTTCCCTACTAAAATTAAATTTCTACTCAGCCTTGGAACATGTCTTACCTCTTGTAGTAGCCAATGATTCCCATTGTGCAACTTAATCTTGATTTTCCCTTTTCCAACAATTTGATAGGGTTCATTATCTCCCAAATAAACTAGCCCAAAATCCCCTTGGACATAATCAACAAAATAACCTCTATGGGGTGTAGCATGAAATGAAGCCCCCGAATCTAACACCCATGAATCATCAACATTTTCTAAAGATAAAAGAAAAGCATCCTCTTCGGATTTGTTACTTACCACATTTGCCTCCTTGTTTCCATCATTTTTGTCTGCTTGATCTTTCTTTCAAGACCAACAATCTTTCTTCTTATGACCTAGTTTTCCACAGTACCAACAATCATTTGGCTCTTTGGATTTAGACCTATTTCCCTTTGATTTTCCTCTTGATTTCCCATGATTTCCAGAGTTGTTTCCTCTATCTCTTGTTCTGCCTCTACTTTCTGCGTTCAATACACTATCTGATGTGGATGCCCCTGAGCTTTTCCTATGAATTTCCTCACTCAATATAACACCAACAACATCATCAAAATTTAAGGTATTTGAACCAGAAATAGAATTACTAACAGCCATTACCAAGCCATTCTAGCTTTCTGGCAAAGAACACAAAATCAAGAGAGCCCTAAGCTCATCATTGAAAGTAATTTTAACTGAGGTTAACTAACTTGTAACTATATTAAACTCATTCAAATGATCAATGATTGATCCACCTTCTACCATTTTCATATTAAATAAACGCTTCATAAGAAATACCTTGTTTGAAGCTAAAGGCTTTTCATACAACTTCACTAGGGTGTCCATTAGATCCTTAGCTTTCATTGCTCCAGTAATATTGAATGCCACCGATTGTGCCAGGCATTGATGAATACTCCCCAGTGCCTTCCTATCCAAAATATCCCAATCTTCCTAAGACATTTCTACCTCTTGCTTGGTTGTTCCCTCTAATGGCCACCATAGATACTTCTGATAGAGATAGTCCTCCATTTGCATCTTCCATAACTGGAA